>JARXNR010000240.1:0-11402 GCA_036346035.1 Crossoptilon crossoptilon | reverse complement strand
CAATCCCATAAGTGTGACCTGCAGCCCCATATAGGGCCCCCAACCCCACATAGGGCCCTCAATCCCATATAGGGACCTCCAACCCCATATAGGGCCCCCTAAACCCATAAGTGTGACCTGCAGCCCCATATAGGGACCACAACCCCATATAGGGCCCACAATCCCATATAGGGCCCACAATCCCATAAGTGTGACCTGCAACCCCATATAGGGCCCCCTAAGTGCCCCCCCCAGCCCCACAAGTGAGACCATGGGGTCACCCCCAGCCCCATAAGTGAGACCTCCAGCCCCATAAGTGCCCCCCCCAGCCCCATAAGTGAGGCCTCCAGCCCCATAAGTGAGACCTTGGGGTCACCCCCAGCCCCACAAGTGCCCCCCCCAGCCCAAGTGACCCCCAGCCCCACAAGTGCCCCCCCCAGCCCCGTAAGTGAGACCTCCAGCCCCACAAGTGTCCCCCCCCAGCCCCATAAGTGAGACCAAGGGGTCACCCCCAGCCCCACAAGTGCCTCCCACCAGCCCCACAAGTGCCCCACCCAGCCCCATAAGTGCCCCCCCCAGCCCCACAAGTGAGACCTCCAGCCCCACAAGTGCCCCCCCCAGCCCCATAAGTTCCCCCCCCGCCCCACAAGTGCCCCCCGCAGCCCAAGTGCCCCCCCCAGCCCCACAAGTGCCTCCCACCAGCCCCACAAGTGCCCCACCCAGCCCCATAAGTGCCCCCCCCAGCCCCACAAGTGCCCCCCCAGCCCCGAGCGCCCCCTAAGCGTGGGTCTCACTGTGTCTGTGCAGGGGGGGCTCCGGCTGCCCCTCTTCGGCCTCGCGGCGCTTCTTACGCCGGTGGGGGGGGAAACGACGCGAGGCTCTGGGGGAAACGGGGGACGGCCCTATAAGGGGGGCTGGCCCTATAAGGGGGGGCTGACCCCATAAGGGGGGCTGGCCCTATAAGGGGGGGACTGACCCTATAAGCAGGGCTGGCCCTATAATAAGGGGGGGGACTGACCCTATAAGCAGGGCTGGCCCTATAAGGGGGGGCTGGCCCTATAAGACGGGCTGGCCATATATGGGGGGGCTGGCCCTATAAATGGGGGCTGGCCCTATAAGGGGGGGCTGGCCCCATAAGTGGGGGCTGATCCTATAAGGGGGGGCTGGCCCCATAAGGGGGGCTGATCCTATAAGGGGGGCTGGCCATATATGGGGGGCTGGCCCTATAAGAGGGGGGCTGGCCCTATAAGCAGGGCTGGCCCTATAAGGGGGGCTGGCCCTATAAGGGGGGGGTTGGCCCTATAAGGGGGGGTGACCCTATAAGGGGGGGTGACCCTATAAGGGGGGCTGGCCCTATAAGGGGGGGTTGGCCCTATAAGGGGGGGTGACCCTATAAGGGGGGGTGACCCCATAAGGGGGGGATATAACCTATAAGTGGGGGCTGGCCCTATAAGGGGGGGCTGACCCTGTAAGCGGGGCTGGCCCTATAAGCGGGGCTGGCCCTATAAGGGGGGCTGACCCTATAAGGGGGGCTGACCCTATAAGGGGGGGGTTGGCCCTATAAGGGGGGGGTTGGCCCTATAAGGGGGGGTGACCCCATAAGGGGGGATATAACCTATAAGTGGGGGGTGACCCCATAAGGGGGGATATAACCTATAAGTGGGGGCTGGCCCTATAAGGGGGGGCTGACCCTATAAGGGGGGGCTGGCCCCATAAGGGGGGCTGGCCCTAAAAGGGGGGGCTGGCCCTATAAGCAGGGATGGCCCTATAAGGGGGGGCTGACCCCATAAGCGGGGCTGGCCCTATAAGGGGGGCTGGCCCCATAAGTGTGGGGCTGACCCCATAAGGGTGGGCTGACCCCATAAGGGTGGAGCTGACCCCATAAGTGTGGGGCTGATCCCATAAGTGTGGGACTGACCCCATAAGGGTGGGCTGACCCCATAAGGGTGGGACTGACCCCATAAGGGGGGCTGGCCCTATAAGAGGGGAGCTGACCCTATAAGAGGGGCTGACCCTATAAGGAGGGGACTGGCCCTATAAGCAGGGCTGGCCCTATAAGGGGGGCTGGCCCTATAAGGGGGGGGGGTGACCCTATAAAAGGGGGGCTGGCCCTATAAGGGGGGGCTGGCCCTATAATGGGGGGACCCTACCAAAAAAGGGGGGCGCCCCACAGAACCCCCATAAGGGGGGGCAAACCCACCCACAAATCCCCGCCCAGCCCCCATAACCCGGGGGTCTTTTTGCCCAAACCCCATAAATCCCCAAAATACCCCCAATTTGGCCCACAGACCCCATAAGGGGGGATCCCATAAAACCCCATAATTTCCCCAGACCCCATAATCCCCCACAGATTCAAATCCCCCAACAGACCCCACCAAATCCCATAAATCCCACAAATCCCCCCCACAGACCCCAGAAATCCCACAAATCCCCGCCACAGACCTCACAAACCCCATAAATCCCCCCCACAGACCCCACAAATCCCATAAATCCCCCAGAAATCCCCCTCACAGACCCCACAAATCCCCCCAAAGATTCCCATTTTTGCCCAAAAACCCAAATTTTTGGGATCCCCCCCCATTCCCAGACCCCATATAATCCCCCATAGTGGGGGATTCCCCAAAAGACCCCAAAATCCCCCAAATTTCAGCCCCCAAAATCCCCAAATTCACCCCAAAATAACCCCCCCCCCCATCCCAAACTCCCCAAATCCCTCCATTTCACCCCCAAAATTCACCATTTTTGCCCCAAATTGGGGGTTTTTTTTTAACCCCCAAAGTTTGGGATCCCCCCCCTTCCAGACCCCACCCCCATAGTGTGGGATCCCCACAAGACCCCAAAATCCCCCAAATTTTTGTTTGGGGTGAAAATCCCCCAAATTCACCCCAAAATCCCACAGCTTTTCCCCCCTACCTCACGACCCAAATCCCTCCATTTTGGCCATTTCCCCCCAAAATTCACCATTTTGCCCAAAAAAAACCCAAATTTTGGGGTTTTTACCCAAAGTTTGGGATGCCCCCCATTCCATGGGGGGTCCCTCCCCCATAGTGTGGGATCCCCACAAGACCCCAAAACACCCCAAAATGTCCCCCAAATCCCCCAAATTCACCCCAAAATCCCATTGCTTTTCCCCCATCCCTCACTCCCCAAATCCCTCCATTTCACCCCCAAAATTCACCATTTTTGCCCCAAACTGGGGGTTTTTAACCCAAATTTTTGGCATCACCCCCATTTCACATCCCTCCCCCATAGTGTGGGATCCCCACAAGAAACCAAAATCCCCCAAATTCACCCCAAAATCCCCCAAATTCACCCCAAAATCCCATTGCTTTTCCCCCACTCCTCACTCCCCAAATCCCTCCATTTCACCCCCAAAATTCACCATTTTTGCCCAAATTTGGGGGTTTTTAACCCAAAGTTTGGGATCCCCCCCATTCCAGACCCCTCCCCCATAGTGTGGGATCCCCACAAGACCCCAAAACACCCCAAATTTTCCCCCAAATCCCCCAAATTCACCCCAAAATCCCATTGCTTTTCCCCCATCCCTCACTCCCCAAATCCCTCCATTTCACCCCCAAAATTCACCATTTTTGCCCAAATCTGGGGGTTTTTAACCCAAAGTTTGGGGTCTCCCCCACCCCATGGACCTCCCCCATAGTGTGGGATCCCCAAAAGACCCCAAAATCCCCCAAATTCACCCCAAAATCCCCCAAATTCACCCCAAAATCCCATTGCTTTTCCCCCATCCCTCACTCCCCAAATCCCTCCATTTTGTCCCCAAAATTCACCATTTTTGCCCAAATCTGGGAGTTTTTACCCAAATTTTTGGGATCCCCCCCATTTCACATCCCTCCCCCATAGTGTGGGATCCCCACAAGACCCCAAAATCCCCCAAATTCACCCCAAAATCCCCCAAATTCACCCCAAAATCCCATTGCTTTTCTACCATCTCTCAGTCCCCAAATCCCTCCATTTTGTCCCCAAAATTCACCATTTTTGCCCAAATCTGGGGGTTTTAACCCAAAGTTTGGGGTCTCCCCCATCCCACAGACCCTCCATAGTGGGGGATTCCCCAAAAGACCCCAAAATACCCCAAATTTTTCCCAAAATCCCCCAAATTCACCCCAAAATCCCCCAAATGGGCCCAAATTCCCAAAAATTTGGGGGAATGGACCCAAAAATGGGGGAAAATTTTGGCATCCCCCCCATGGGGGACATTGACCCCCCAATTGGGGATAATGGTAAAAAATTGGGGGAAAATGGCAAAAAATTGGGGGAAAATGGCAAAAAATCGGGGGAAAATGGGAACAAAAATTGAGGAAATGGCCCCAAAATTGGGGGAAATGGACCCAAAATTGGGGGAAATGGACCCAAAAATGGGGGAAAATGGACCCAAAAATGGGAGGAAATGGCCCAAAATTGGGGGAAATGGACCCAAAAATGGTGGAAATGGACCCTCAATGACCCCAAAATTGGGGGAAATGGCGCCGAAATCCCATTGGTGGAAATGGACCCAAAATTGGGGGAAAATTGCTCAAAATGTTGGAAATTGGGGGGTTTTACCCAAAATGGGGAAATGGACCCAAAATTGGGGGAAGTGGCCCCAAAATGAGGGGAAATGGCCCAAAATTGGGGGAAATGGCCCAAAAATGGTGGAAATGGACCCAAAAATGGGGGGAAATGGCTCAAAATGGTGGAAATGGACCCAAAAATGGGGGGAAATGGCTCAAAATGGTGGAAATGACCCAAAATTGGGAGAAATTGGGGGACCCAAAATTGGGGGAAATTGACCCAAAATTTGGGGAAATGGACCCAAAATTGGGGGAAATGACCCAAAAATGGGGGAAATGGACCCAAAATTGGGGGAAATGGACCCAAAATGGGGGGAAATGGTCCCAAAATGGGGGGAAAATGGACCCAAAAATGGGGGGGAAACTTGAATGGTAATAATTGACCAAAAATTAAGGGAAAAAAAAACAAAAGCCCCAAAATTGGGGAAATGGACCCAAAATTGGGAAAAAAGGCTCAAAATGGGGGAAATG
Organism: Crossoptilon crossoptilon; assembly: GCA_036346035.1. Lineage (NCBI taxonomy): Eukaryota > Metazoa > Chordata > Aves > Galliformes > Phasianidae > Crossoptilon > Crossoptilon crossoptilon. The sequence goes on along the minus strand of JARXNR010000240.1, from coordinate 6,381 downwards.
ACACAAAATTGGGGGAAATGGGAGCCAAAATTGGGGGAAATTGACCCAAAATTGGGAGAAAAATGGCTCAAAATTTGGGAAAAATGGACCCAAAGTGCCTCAAAATAGTGGAAACTGCTCAAAATTGGGGAAAATGGGTCAAAAATTAGAGAAATTGACCCAAAACTGTGAGAAATTGAGCCAAAATGTGGGTAAAATGACCCAAAATTGGGGGAAATGGACCCAAAATTGGGGTAAAATTGGCAAAAATTGGGACAAAATGGCCCAAAATTGGGGAAATGGAAACAAAATTGGGACAAATGGACCCAAAATATCAGAAAATGGCACCAAAATTTGGGGAAAATGGCCCCAAAATGGGGGAAATGGGAACAAAAATTGGGAAAAAATGGCCCAAAATTGGCAGAAATTGACCCAAAAAAGGGGGAAATGGACCCAAAAATTGGGGGGAAATAGGCAAAAACTGGGGGGAAAATTGGGAATGGACCCAAAATTGGGGGGAAAATGAACCAAAAATGGGAGAAATGGAGCCAAAATAGGGGAAAATTGACCCAAAATTGGGGGAAATTGATCCAAAATTGGGGGAAATTGACCCAAAATTGGGGAAAATTGATCCAAAATTGGGGAAAATTGACCCAAAATTGGGGTCGAAAGGGGCAGATTTGGGGCCGGGGTGGGGGGGGGGGGGTTATGAGATGATTAATTAGCACTAATTAAGGCAGAGTTAATTACTTACCTGGCTTCTCCACCTTCACCTTCAGGGACAGCATGGCGGCCTATGGGGACACATGGGAACATATAGAGATCCTATAGAGACCCCATAAGGGCATATAGGGACCCCATAAAGACATACAGGAATTCTACAGGGACATACAAGGACTCTATAGGGGCTTATAAGGACATATAGGGATTCTATAGGGTCATGTAGGAACCCTACAGAAATGTAAATGGGCCCCATAGGGACATATGGGGACCCCGTAGAGACCCTATAGGAACCCCACAGAAACATATAGAGATTCTATAGGGACGTACAAGGATTCTATAGGGCCACACAGAGACGTATAGAAATTCTATAGGAACTTAGAGGAACCCCATACAAACTTACAAGGACATATAGAGATTCTATAGGATCATGTCAGAACCCTACAAAAATGTAAATAGGCCCCATAGGGACATATGGGGACCCCATAGAGACCCTATAGGAACCCCACAGAAACATATAGGGATTCTATAGGGACGTACAAGGATTCTATAGGGCCACACAAGGATGTATAAAAATTCTATAGGAACTTAGAGGAACCCTATAGGAGCTTATAAGGACATATACAGATTCTATAGGATCATGTAGGCACCCTACATAAATGTAAATGGGCCCCATAAGGACATATGGGGACCCCATAGAGACCCTATAGGAACCCCACAGAAACATATAGAGATTCTATAGGGACGTACAAGGATTCTATAGGGCCACACAGAGACGTAAATAAGGAACCCAGAGACCCATACCATTTTGTAGAAAATTCTATAGGAACCATTAGAGGAACCCCTATACCCAAAATACCCTTACAAGGACATATAGAGATTCTATAGGATCATGTCAGAACCCTACAAAAATGTAAATAGGCCCTATAGGGACGTATGGGGACCCCATAGAGATCCTATAGGAACCCCACAGAAACATATAGGGATTCTATAGGGACGTACAAGAATTCTATATGGCCACACAGGGATGCATAAAAATTCTATAGGAACTTACAGGGACTCCATAGGAGTTTATAGGGACGCGTAGGAATTCTATAGGACCACGTAGGAATCCTACAGAAGTGTATATGGACCCCATAAGGACATACGGGGACCCCACAGAGACCCTATAGGAACCTCATAGGCATATAAAAACAAAGACCAAACAGGGACCCTATAGGAACCCACAGTAAAGACACCATAAGACACAAATAAAAGGACCCCACAGACCCCATAAGACCCCAATAAGAACATTTACAAACCCTATAAGCACATATAGAAACCCCATAACAGCATATAGGTACCCCATAGCAACCCTATAAGGATACATTGCGATCCTATAAGCATACGTGACAACAAACCCTAAATAAACCCACAAAGATCCTATAGGAACGTACAAGGACCCCATAGGGACACATAGGGACCCCATAGGGACACGTAGGGACCCTACAGGAACCCCATAGGGACACATAGGAATCCCTATGGGATCCCACAGACATCCCTACAGAACCCCATAAGAACCCCATAGAAGGAACCACATCCCAGAGACCCCAAGGAACCCACACATACCCCATAAGACTACCCCACAGATCCCCATAAGGACCCCAAAACCCCAAAAACCCAGGAACACCCCCTATAAAAACCCCACAGCAACACACGCAAACGCACAAGAACCGTATAGAGACCCCATAAACCCCATAGCACCCCATAGGGACCCCATAGGGGGAACCCCACAGAACCCCATAAGAACCCACAAAACCCCATAAACCCATAGAAACCTAGCACCCCAGAAACACCAGGACCCCATAAAACCCCCCCATAGAACCCCATAAAAACCCCACAGAACCCCACAGTGACCCCATAGAACCCATAAGGGGACCCATAGATCCCCCCAAAAACCCCACAGAAACCCCATAAAACAGATTCCCATAAAAGCCCCACATCCCTAAGACCCCATAAAACCCCAAAAACCCCATAAAAACCCCATAGAAACCCCATAAACCCCACAAAAAACCCCACAGAACCCCATAAAAACCCCATAGAAGAACCCCATAAAAACCCATCAAAACACCACAAAACCCCATAAACCCCATACAACCCCCTAGAACCCCAAAAAACCCCCAAAAACCCCATAAAACCCCACAGACCCCATAGAACCCCATAGACACCACAGATCCCAAAAGAACCCCACAGAACCCCACAAAACCCCATAGAACCCCATAAAACCCCATAGAACCCCATAAAACCCCATAGAACCCCACAGATCCCCCATAAAACCCCACAAAACCCCATAAAACCCCATAAAACCCCATAAAACCCCACAGAACCCCATAGAACCCCACAGATCCCCATAAAAAGCCACAGATCCCTACAGAACCCCACAAAACACCATAGAACCCCATAAAACCCCACAGATCCCCCATAAAACCCCACAAAACCCCATAAAACCCCACAAAACCCCACAGATCCCCATAAAAAGCCACAGATCCCTACAGAACCCCATAAAACCCCATAGAACCCCACAGATCCCCCATAAAACCCCACAAAACCCCATAGAACCCCATAGAACCCCATAAAACCCCATAGAACCCCACAGATCCCCCACAAAACCCCACAAAACCCCATAAAACCCCACAGGCTCCACAGATCCCCACAGATCCCCACAGATCCCCACAGGCCCCATCGCCACCCCACAGAACCCCCCGTAATCCCCCACACCGCCCCACAAACGGCCCCATAGGCGTCCCCGCCCTCCGAAACCCCAAATTTCCCCTTTTTTCCCCCATTTTTTCCCTTTTTCTCCTCATTTTCACCCATTTCTCACCTCCCGCCGCGCTCCCGCTCGCCGCCTCCTCAGCTCCTCACCTCGCCCTCTCATTGGTCGCTTCGCCCGTCCGTCCCGTCTGACAGCCAATCAGCGCCCGAGTCGGTGCTCAGAGGGCGGGACGCCGTTGCCACTCACTCATTGGCTTGCGCCCACGTTCGTTTTAACTTTTAGCCAGTCAGCACTCGAGATTCTGTTTAGAAGGCGGGGCGTAGCCGCGGCCAGTAGGCGGGCGTAACACACTGCGCCTCTCCATTGGCTGCTCTCCGCGTCTATCCTCTTCTCCCAACCAATCAGCTCTCGCATCTCCATCCAGAAACCGGAGATTCTCCTTTTAATCAGCCCGCCACTCGCGACACCTTTCCATTGGTTGCGTGCAACGTCCATCAAACCCTACAGCCAATCAAGACCAGTCTTTCGCGCTTGGAGGGCGGGGCGCGGGCGCCATGTTGGGGCGGGCGCCATTTTGGCTGCGCCCCTCAGGGGGTTTCGATGGACGCGGTATGGGGCGATACGGGGCGATATGGGGCGATACGGGGCGATATGAGGCGATACGGGGTGCGGGATCCCCCCGTCCTTCGGTGCTTTTGTCCCGCAGGGCCTGCAGGAGAGAACGGCGGAGCTGCTGAGGAGGAGGTGAGGGCCCATAGGGACCCCATAGGGACCCATAGAGACCCCATAGAGACCCATAGGGACCTCATAGGGACCCCATAGAGAGACCCCATAGAGAGACCCCATAACTGCCCCATAGGGACCCATAGAGACCCCATAGAGACCCATAGGGACCCCATAGAGAGACCCCATAGAGAGACCCCATAACACCCCAAACAGCCCCATAGCTGCCCTATGGGACCCCAAACTGCCCCATAACCTCCCTATGGGACCCCAAACTGCCCCATAGCTGCCCCATAACCTCCCTATGGGACCCCATAACCTCCCTATGGGACCCCAAACAGTGATAGCTGTGCTATGAACCCAGCTGCCCCATAACCTCGGGCCCCCCCCCATAGCTGCCCCAACCCAGGTAAGTCCACTGCCCCCCCCTATGGCCCCCAATGGGAAGGCGAGGGGGCGGGGCTTAGCTTGACCACGCCCTCCATTTCCATATATGGAAGCTCCGCCCCCCACGTGGGGGGATCGATATCAGCGCCCTCGGCCCCCCCGGCTCCACCCAGGTTAAGTGAAAGGCCAGGGGTTTACTCCCCCAAGCCCATTTTTCCCAATGGAAGGCTGAGGGCGGGGCTTAGCTTGACCACGCCCTCCATTTCCATATATGGAAGCTCCGAGGGTGGGGGGGATCGATATGGCCACACCCCCTTACCATATATGGTGTTAAGTGAAAGGGGAGGGGTTTAACTTAAGCCAAGCCCATTTTCCACAAATGGGATTGGCTGAGGGGCGGGGCTACCCGTGGCCACGCCCCGTTTCCATATATGGAAGCACCGAGGGGTGGTTCCCTATGGCCACGCCCCCTTACCATATATGGAGTTAAATGGAAGGGGAGGGGCTTAGCTTAAGCCAAGCCCGTTTTCCACAAATGGGATTGGCTGAGGGGCGGGGCTACCCGTGGCCACGCCCCCAATTGCCATATATGGAAGCAAGGGGGTTTATCCCTATGACCACACCCCCATTGCCATATATGGAGTTAAATGGAAGGGGAGGGGCTTAGCTTAAGCCAAGCTCATTTTCCACAAATGGGATTGACTGAGGGGCGGGGCTACCCGCGGCCACGCCCCCATTCCCATATATGGAAGCACTGATGGGGGTGGTTCCCTATGACCCCGCCCCCATTGCCATATAGGGAGATAAATGGAAGGGGCGGGGCTTAACTTAAGCCACGCCCACTTCCCCACGAACGGGGTGGCTGGGGGCGGGGCTTAGCTTGGCCACGCCCCCATTTCCATATAAGAAAACACCGATTGGGGGGGGTTCTCTATGAAGCAGCCCCACGGGGGGCGGGGCTTAATTTAAGCCCCGCCCTCTCATACAAATGAGTTGCCAGGTGGGGGCGGGACTTCGCTTGGCCACGCCCCCGTTCCCATATATGGAAACACCGGGAGTCCTGTATGACCACGCCCCCCATTACCATATATGGAACAACCCCAAGGGGGTGGGGCTTGACTTAAGCCACGCCCCCACTGCCATATATGGAAGCGCATAGGACTTCATTATAACCAAGCCCCCTTTACCATATATGGAAGGGGAGGGGGCGGGGCTTATTTTAGCCACACCCCCTGCTTTAAATGGGAGCAGAGGGGGGCGGGGCTTGCGCTAACCACGCCCCCTTTCCACATATGGAAACAGGTGGATGAACTGGGGGGCGGGGCTTCTTTTGACCACGCCCCCTGCTCCTTATATGGGCATTAGGGGGGCTTTGCTTTGACCCCGCCCACTTTCCCCGTAGCCCCGCCCACTTGTGGGCGTGGCCAACACGGCGGTGGGCGGAGCCTGGATGCGGACCCGCTGCAGCAATGGAGGGCCGGCAGGAGGCGGGGCTTAGCGGAAGCCCCGCCCCCCACGACGTCGGCACGGAGGCGGAGCCAATCATTGGATGCGTGGAGAGGGGCGGAGCCACGGCAGGAAAGGGACCAATCGGATGGGGCGGTGAGGGGGGGGTGCTAATGAAAGGGGCGGGGCCTAAGGGGGCGGGGCTAAAGGGGTGGGAGGGGCTTAGGGAGCGGGGCTGAATGGAGGGGGCGGGGCTAAAGAAAAGGGGCGGGGCCTGAGGGATGAGGGCGGGGCTTAAGGGAGGGTGGGCGGGGCTGAAGTGGGGTGAGGCTGGAGGGGTGGGGCTAAAAGAAGGGGGCGGGGCTATGAGA
>JARXNR010000552.1:0-23426 GCA_036346035.1 Crossoptilon crossoptilon | reverse complement strand
CCTCACCCATTGTGATCCCCCATTTTGAGTCAGTTTAGGGTCCCAATCTTTGGGATCCCCAATTTTGGGTCATTTTGGGTCCCAATCTTTGGGATCCCCAATCTCTGAGCTCCCCAACGGTTGGGACCCCCAATTTTTCCTCATTTTTCAGGGTCTCCCCCAATCTTCATCCCCATTTTGGGGTCCCCACCCATTGGGATCCCCAATTTTGGGTCATTTTGGGTCCCAATCTTTGGGATCCCCAATCTCTGAGCTCCCCAACAGTTGGGACCCCCAATTTTTCCTCCCTTTTCGGGGTCTCCCGCCCATTCTGATCCCCATTTTGGGGGTCCCAATCTTTGGGATTCCCAATTCTGAGCTCCCCCACTATTGGGACCCCCAATTTTTCCTCACTTTTTGGGGTCTCCCCCCAATCCTGACCCCCATTTTGGGGTCCCCACCCATTGAGATCCCCAATTTTGGGTCATTTTGGGTCCAAATCTTTAGGATTCCCAATCTCTGAGCTCCCCAACGGTTGTGACCCCCAATTTTTCCTCCCTTTTCGGGGTCTCCCCCCAATCCTGACCCCCATTTTGGGGTCCCCACCCATTGAGATCCCCAATTTTGGGTCATTTTGGGTCCAAATCTTTAGGATTCCCAATCTCTGAGCTCCCCAACAGTTGGGACCCCCAATTTTTCCTCCCTTTTCGGGGTCTGCCAACCTCCCCCAATGTTGGGTCCAATCCTGACCCCCATTTTGGGTCCCATTTTGGGGTCCCCACCCATTGAGATCCCCAATTTTGGGTCATTTTGGGTCCAAATCTTTAGGATTCCCAATCTCTGAGCTCCCCAACAGTTGTGACCCCCAATTTTTCCTCCCTTTTCGGGGTCTGCCACCCAATCCTGACCCCCATTTTGGGGTCCCCACCCATTGAGATCCCCAATTTTGGGTCATTTTGGGTCCAAATCTTTAGGATTCCCAATCTCTGATTAGGATTCCCAATCTCTGAGCTCCCCAACGGTTGGGACCCCCAATTTTTCCTCCCTTTTCGGGGTCTGCCCCCCAATCCTGACCCCCATTTTGGGGTCCTTTCCCCCCCAGTTCTCTCAGAGTCTGGCACAGCTCAGTTCCGACGCTACGAGGACATCGACAAAGCACCAGAGGAGCGTGCGAGGGGGATCACCATCAACGCAGCCCACGTGGAGTATTGCACGGCGCAGAGGCACTACGCGCACACCGACTGCCCTGGCCATGCTGACTATGTCAAGGTCTGACCCCAAAATGCCCTTTTTTCACCCCAAATCTGCTCCTTTTGGGCTCTATTCTGCTCCTTTTGGCCTCAATTGGGGTCTTTCAGCCCCAATTCTGCTCCTTTTGGCCCCAATTCTGCCCCTTTTGGCCCCAATTTCCCTCCTTATGAACCCAATTTCTGGTCCCTTTTGGGTCCCAATTCTGCTCCTTTTGGCCCCAATTCTGCTTCTTTTGACCCGAAATCCGCTCCTTCTGACCCCAATTCTGCCCCTTTTGGCCCCAATTCTGCCCCTTTTGAAACCAAATCCACTCCTTTTTGCCCCAATTCAGAGGCACTACGCGCACACCGACTGCCCTGGCCATGCTGACTATGTCAAGGTCTGACCCCAAAATGCCCTTTTTTCACCCCAAATCTGCCCCTTTTGGCCCCAATTTCCCTCCTTATGAACTCAGTTGGGTTCTTTTGGCCCCAATTCTGCTCCTTTTGACCCCAATTCTGCTCCTTTTGGCCCCAATTCTGCCCTTTTTTGCCCCAATTCTGCTCCTTTTGGCCCCAATTCTGCTCCTTTGGACCCCAATTCTGCTCCTTTTGACCCCAATTCTGCTCCTTTTGGCCCCAATTCTGCTCCTTTTGACCCCAATTCTGCTCCTTTTGGCCCCAATTCTGCTTCTTTTGACCCGAAATCCGCTCCTTCTGACCCCAATTCTGCCCCTTTTGGCCCCAAATCCGCTCCTTCTGACCCCAATTCTGCCCCTTTTGGCCCCAATTCTGCCCCTTTTGAAACCAAATCCACTCCTTTTTGCCCCAATTCAGAGGCACTACGCGCACACCGACTGCCCTGGCCATGCTGACTATGTCAAGGTCTGACCCCAAAATGCCCTTTTTTCACCCCAAATCTGCCCCTTTTGGGCTCTATTCTGCTCCTTTTGGCCTCAATTGGGGTCTTTCAGCCCCAATTCTGCCCCTTTCGGCCCCAATTCTGCCCCTTTTGGCCCCAATTTCCCTCCTTATGAACTCAGTTGGGTTCTTTCAGCCCCAATTCTGCCCCTTTTGGCCCCAATTCTGCTTCTTTTGACCCGAAATCCGCTCCTTCTGACCCCAATTCTGCCCCTTTTGGCCCCAATTCTGCCCCTTTTGAAACCAAATCCACTCCTTTTTGCCCCAATTCAGAGGCACTACGCGCACACCGACTGCCCTGGCCATGCTGACTATGTCAAGGTCTGACCCCAAAATGCCCTTTTTCCACCCCAAATCTGCTCCTTTTGGCCCCAATTTCCCTCCTTATGAACTCAGTTGGGTTCTTTTGGCCCCAATTCTGCCCCTTTTGACCCCAAATCCACTCCTTCTGACCCCAAATCTGCCCCTTTTGGCCCCAATTCTGCCCCTTTTGGCCCCAATTCTGCTCCTTATGGGTCCAGTTTCCCTTCTTACGGGCTCAGTTGGGCTCTTTTGGCCCCAATTCTGCTCCTTTTGACCCCAATTCTGCTCCTTTTGGGCCCGCTGGGGAGCTCAGAGATTGGGAATCCTAAAGATTTGGACCCAAAATGACCCAAAATTGGGGATCCCAAAGATTGGGATCCAAAACTGACCCAAAATTGGGGGTCCCAATGGGTGAGGACCCCAAAAATGACCCAACATTGGGGGTACCAAAGGTTGGGACCCCCAAAATGGGGATCAGGATTGGGGGGGAGACCCCGAAAAGGGAGGAAAAATTGGGGGTCCCAACCGCTGGGGAACTCAGAGATTGGGGATCCCAAAGATTGGGACCCAAAAATGTCCAAAAATGGTTGGAAACCCAAAGATTGGGACCCAAAAATGTCCAAAAATGGTTGGAAACCCAAAGACTGGCACCCCAAAATGACCCAAAATTGGGGATCCCAATGGGTGGGGACCCCAAAAATGACCCAACATTGGGGGTACCAAAGGTTGGGACCCCCAAAATGGGGATCAGGATTGGGGGGGAGACCCCGAAAAGTGAGGAAAAATTAGGAGGCCCCGCCTCCTCCTTTAAGCCCCGCCCTCTTCTTTTATGCCACACCCCCGTATTCTTATAAGCCCCGCCCCTCCTCCTTTAAGCCACACCCCCTTTCTCTTTTAAGCCCAGCCTCCTTTAAGCCCCGCCCTCCTCTTATAAACCACACCCCTTTCTCCTTTAAGCCCCGCCCTTTTCTTTTAAACCCACCCCCTTTAAATCCCGCCCCCTCCTCTTTTAAGCCCCGCCTCCTCCTTTAAGCCACACCCCTCCTCTTTTTGAGCCACACCCCCGGCCTCTTTTAAGCCCCGCCCCTTTTCTTTTAAGCCACACCTCCATCCCCTTTTATGCCCCCTCCTCCTTTAAGCCCCGCCTTCATCTCCAAGACACACCCCCCTTTCCTTTTAAGCCCCGCCCCCACCATTAAGCCCCGCCCCTTCTGTTTTAATCCACACCCCCTTATTCTTTAAGCCCGGCCCTCCTCTTCTAAGCCACACCCCCTTACTCTTTTAAACCCCGCCCCCTCCGTTAAACCCCGCCCCTCCTCTTTTAAACCACACCCCTTCCTTGTTTAAGCCCCGCCCCCTCCCTTGAGCCCCTCCCCTCCTCTTTTAAACCACACCCCTTCCTGATTTAAGCCCCGCCTTCTCCTTTAAGCCACACCCCCGTCCTCTTTAAGCCCCGCCCCCTCCGTTAAGCCCCGCCATCTCCTTTAAGCCACACCCCCTCCTGCTTTAAACCCCGCCTCCTCCGTTAAGCCCCGCCCACCTTTGGTGATGGCGGCGGTCAGGGTGGTCTTGCCGTGGTCCACGTGACCGATGGTTCCCACGTTGACGTGGGGCCGATCCCGCACGAAGGCCTCCGCCGCCAGGTGGCGCCTCTGCCGGAGGACCACGTCACGTGACCCCGGTGCCCTTCTATCCCTCCCCCCTTCCCCTTCCCCATCCGCTCTCATTCGTCTCTATGCTCACCCCAACGTTGGCCAACGGCAACCGGCGGCATCGCAGCGCTGCGACGGAGAAGCGAGAACAAAATAGGAGAAATGGGGATAAAAAGAAATAAAAAAGGACAAAAGAAAGCGAGCGGCGCCCCTTTCCGAGCCCCCCTCGCCCCCCCCATCGTTCCATACCCGCCGCGCGCAAGAGGGCCGCGGGAAGCGCCATCTTGGACGTCCTCACTCCTGCAGGCCGGACGTGACGTCACGCGGCGCGACAGCCGCGGTTGTGGGCAGAGCGGTTTCCGGTTTCTCTCCCGCTCGGCGCTCTAAGCGCGGTGGAGGTGCGGCTCTGTGGTGTTTTGGAGGACTGAGGGGAATGAATGGGGACGGAGTGGAGGGGAGGGGGGCGGAAGTGGGGCTGGAGCCCCATAGCGACCCATAGGGACCCACGGGGACCCATAGATCCCATAGAGACCCATAGATCCCATAGAGACCCATAGGAACCCACTGACCCCAGAGAGATCCATAGGGAGCCATAGAGATCCATAGGAACGCAGTGAGACACAGAGAGCCCCATTCTGCCCCATAGGGACCCCATAGAGACCCCATAGAGCCCAATTCTGTCCCATAGGCCCCACAGAACCCATAGAAACTCCATAAAGACCCCATAGAGCCCCATAGAGCCCCATTGACCCCATAGAGACCCATTCTGCCCCATAGAGACCCCATAGGGACCCCATAGAGCCCAATCCTGCCCCATAGAGACCCACTGACCCCATAGAGCCCCATAGAGACCCCATAGAGACCCCATAGAGCCCTATTGACCCCATAGAGCCCCATAGACCCCATAGAGACCCCATAGGGACCCCATAGAGACCCCACAGAGACCCCATAGAGACCCCACAGAGATCCCATACAGACCCCATGGAGACCCCATAGGGACCCCATAGAGACCAATTCTGCCCCATAGAAACCCTACTGATCCCCATTCTGCCCCATAGAGACCCATAGAGACCCCATAGAGCCCCATTGACCCCATAGAGACCCCATAGAGACCCACAGACCCCACATGGAGACCCCATAGCACCCCCCAGACCCCAATGGGACCCCAATAAAACCCATAGGGACCCCATAGAGACCCCATAGAGTCCCATAGAGACCCCACAGACCCCATAGAAAGCCATAGACCCCATAGAGACCCCACAGACCCCACAGAGACCCCACAGACCCCATAGAGACCCCATAAAGATCCCACAGAGCCCCACAGACCTCACAGAGACCCCACAGAGCCCCAGTGACCCCATAGAGACCCCACAGAACCCCATAGGGACCCCACAGAGACCCCACAGAACCCCATAGGGACCCCACAGAGACCCCATAGAGCCCCAGTAACCCCATAGAGATCCCATAGAGACCCCACAGACCCCACCGAGACCCCATAGAGCCCATAACCCCCATAGAGACCCCCCTAGAGACCCCATAGAGACCCATTCTGATGACCCATAGAGACCCCATAGAGACCTCATAGCCTCCCCATAGCCACCCCATAGAGACCCCATAGAGACCCCATAGAGACCCCATAGAAGACCCCACAGCCCCCCATGAGACCCCATACTGACCCCATAGAGTGGACCCCATAGGACCCATAATAATAGAGGGCTAGAGACCCCATAAGACCCATAAAAAACAGGCAGACCGCTGATGACACAAATGGGGACTTGGGGGTTACGTGGGGGGGATTTGGGGTTATGGGGGGTTTGGGGTTATGGGATATGGGGGGATTTGGGGTCACGGGGGGTTTTGGGGAATGTGGGGTTATGGGGGGGATATGGGGGGAATTTGGGGTTATGGGGGGATTTGGGGTTATGGGATATGGGGGAAATATGGGGGACCCCATGGGGGGATTTGGGACCAGGTTATGGGGGACCCCATGGGACCCATTAGGGGACCCATGGGGGGATTTGGGGTTATGGGGGGTTTGGGTATGGGGGGGACCCCATAGGGGGTTATGGGGGACCCATGGGGGTTATAGGGGACCCCAAGACCCATAGACCCATGGGGGGACCCCATAGGGGGGGATATGGGGTAGGGGACCCCTATGGGGGGTTATAGGGGGGATAGGGACCCCATAGACCCCATATGGGGGGGATAGGGGGGGGACCCCACCATATGGGGGGATTGGGGTTTTGGGGGGTATAGGGGGGGGGATATGGGGGGACCCATGTGGGGGTTATGGGGGGATATGGTGGGGGGTAATGGGGTTATAGGGGGCCATAGAGGGGGGATTTGAACCATGGGGTTATAGGGGGAATTTGGGGTCCACACACCCCATATGGGGGTGTTGTGACCATAGGGGGCCATGGGACCATAGGGGGGATTTGGGGGCAGAGACCCCATAGGGGTTAGGGACCCCATTTTGGGGGGGGTTGTGGGGACCCCATAGAGGGGCCCATAGGACCCCATAGGGGGACCCCATAGGGGGGTCTGTAGGGTTTCTAGGGGTTGGGCCCCATTTGACCCCCCATAGGGACCCCATAGGAGGGCCCAATGGGGGGTGGACCACAGAACCCATGGGGGGGTTGTGGGGTTTTGGGGGGGCTGTGGGGTTTCTGGGGGGGCTGTGGGTCAGGTGAAGGCCAAGGAAAAGGCGCGGTAACCCAGGTTGGTGAAGACGTCGATTTTGGGGCTGTTCCCTGCAGCTGTCAGAACCCCCCCATAGAGACCCCCAGGGAACCATGGAGACCCCACAGAGACCCCATAGGGACCCCATAGGGACCCCGCAGACCCCAGACCCCATAGCAACCCCACAGTGACCCCACAGACCCCATAGAGACCCCATAGGGACCACATAGAAACCCCAGACCCCACAGAGAACTCATAGAGACCCCCAGACCCCCATAGGGACCCCATAAACCCCCAGAGAGACCCATAGAGACCCCCATAAAAGCCGCACAGACCCCCATAGAGACCCCATAAACCCTCAGAGAGACCCCATAAACCCCCAGAGAGACCCCCAGACCCCCATAACCCCCCATAGGGACCCCATAGACCCCAGGACCAAAGACCCCATAGAGACCCCCCATAGAGACCCCATAGGGACCCAATAGAGAGACCCATAGACCCCATAGAGACCCCCTAGAGAACCCATAGAGACCCCCAGGGACCCATGACCCCATAGAGACCCATAGACCCCCATAGGACCCCATAGTGAAACCCCATAGAGACCCCCATAGACCCCATAGGACCCATAAGACCCCATAAACCCCCCTAGAGACCCCCAGACCCCCATAGGGACCCCCATAGGGACCCCATAAACCCCCATAGAGACCCATAGACCCCCATAGAGACCCCATAGACCCCCATAGAGACCCCATAGAAACCCCCATAGAGACCCCATAAACCCCCATAGGACCCCATAGACCCCCCATAGAGGACCCCCATAGACCCCATAGACCCCATAAAAACCCATAGAGACCCCATAGAGCCCCATAGAGACCCCCATAGACCCCATAGAACCCCCATAGGACCCCATATACCCCCCCAGAGAGACCCCATAGACCCCATAAACCCCATAGGGAGAAGCCCCATAGACCCCATAGGGGGACCCCATAGACCCCCAGAGGACCCCCCACCCCCATAGAGACCCCGTAGGGACCCCATAAAGATCCCAACCCCATAGAGACCCCATAGAGACCCCATAGAGATCCCAACCCCATAGGGACCCCATAGGGACCCTAGGACCCCCATAAACCCCATAGGGACCCAGACCCCTAAACCCCATAGAGACCCCATCGAACCCCCATAGAGACCCCATAGAGACCCCAGACCCCCATAGAACCCCCATAGAGGGACCCCCATAGGACCCCATAGGGACCCCCATAAGGACCCCCATAGAGACCCCATCCCCCCCATAGGGACCCCAATAACCCCATAGGAGACCCCATACCACCCCCCATAGAGACCCCATAAACCCCCATAGGGCCCCCATAGGGACCCCCATAGAGGCTATAGGGACACAGAGAACCCCACAGGGACCCCCATAGGGACCCCCATAGACCCCCATAGGACCCCATAGAGACCCCATAGGGACCCCCAGAGCCCCATAGGGACCCCATAGACCCCCATAGAGACCCCATAGAGGACCCCCAAACCCATAGGGACCCCACAGACCCCCATAGGGACCCCCAGACCCCCATAGGGACCCCATAAACCCCCATAGGGACCCCCAGACCCCCATAGGGACCCCATAAACCCCCATAGGGACCCAATAAACCCCCATAGGGACCCCCAGACCCCCATAGAGACCCCATAAACCCCCATAGGGACCCCCAGACCCCCATAGACCCCCATCACCCCCATAGGGACCCCATAACCCACATAGAGACCCCATAAACCCCCATAGGGACCCCATAAACCCCGTAAAGCTCCATAGAGACCCCATAAACCCCCATAGAGACCCCCAGACCCCCATAGGGACTCAGTAAACCCCCATACAAGCCCCCAGACCCCCATAGGGACCCCATAGACCCCCATAGGGACCCCCAGACCCCCATAGGGACCCCATAAACCCCCATAGGGACCCAATAAATCCCCATAGAGACCCCCAGACCCCCATAAACCCCATAGACCCCCATAGGGACCCCCAATGGACCCCCATAGGGACCCCACAGACCCCATAGGGACTCCACAGAACCCATAAACCCCATAGGGACCCCAATGGGAACCCAATAGAAACCCCAATAGGGACCCAATAAACCCCCATAGGGACCCCCAGACCCCCATAGGGACCCCATAAACCCCCATAGGGACCCCATAAACCCCCATAGGGACCCCATAGACCCCCATAGGGACCCCATAGACCCCCATAGGGACCCCCAGACCCCCATAGGGACCCCACAGACCCCCATAGGGACCCCCAGACCCCCATAGGGACCCCATAGACCCCCATAGGGACCCCATAAACCCCCATCGGGACCCCCAGACCCCCATAGGGACCCCACAGACCCCCATAGGGACCCCATAAACCCACATAGAGACCCCCAGACCCCCATAGGGACCCCACAGACCCCCATAGGGACCCAATAAATCCCCATAGAGACCCCCAGACCCCCATAGAGACCCCCAGGCCCCCATAGAGACCCCATAAACCCCCATAGAGACCCCCAGACCCCCATAGGGACCCCATAGACCCCCATAGGGACCCCCACCTTGTGCTCGGGGGCGGGGGGGTGCAGGCAGAGGCAGCGCAGCGCCGGGGGGGTGCAGGGAACGCGGCCCCTCAACTCCCCACTGAGCTGCAGCTGGTGGAGGGACGAGCCCTGACCACAGGCCAGGAGCTGGGGGGGCAAAGGGGGGGCGTTAATGGGGGGTGGGGGCAGAAATGGGGGGGTGGGGGTAGAAATGGGGGGGATAGGGGCAGAAATGGGGGCAGAAATGGGGGGGATAGGGGCAGAAATGGGGGCAGAAATGGGGGGGATAGGGGCAGAAATGGGGGCAGAAATGGGGGGGTGGGGGTTGAAATGGGAGCCCTGAGCACAGGCCAGGAGCTGGGGGGGCAAAGGGGGGGGGTTAATGGGGGGGGGTTGGGGGCAGAAATGGGGGCAAAATGGGGGGGGTGAGGGGAAAAAGGGGGGAGATAGGAGCAGAAATGGGGTAGAAATGGGGGGGTGGGGGGGAAAAATGGGGGCAAAAATGGGGGGCAATGGGGGCAGAAATGGGGGCAAAAATGGGGGGGGCAAAAATAGGGGCAAAAATGGGGGGTGGGGGGTAGAAATGCGGGCAGAAATGGGGGGGAGGGGGTTAAAAATGGGGGGGACAAGAGCAGAAATGGGGGCAG
Source organism: Crossoptilon crossoptilon (assembly GCA_036346035.1). Classification (NCBI taxonomy): domain Eukaryota; kingdom Metazoa; phylum Chordata; class Aves; order Galliformes; family Phasianidae; genus Crossoptilon; species Crossoptilon crossoptilon. The sequence goes on along the minus strand of JARXNR010000552.1, from coordinate 13,449 downwards.
AAATGGGGGGGGGTAGACAGGGGGGGTGGGGGCAGAAATGGGGGCAGAAATGGGGGGTGGGGGTAGAAATGGGAGCCCTGAGCACAGGCCAGGAGCTGGGGGGGCAAAGGGGGGGCGTTAATGGGGGGTGGGGGCAGAAATGGGGGCAAAAATGGGGGGGTGAGGGGAAAAAGGGGGGAGATAGGAGCAGAAATGGGGGTAGAAATGGGGGGGTGGGGGGAAAAATGGGGGCAAAAATGGGGGGATGGGGGCAGAAATGGGGGCAAAAATGGGGGGATGGAGGCAGAAATAGGGGCAAAAATGGGGGGTGGGGGTAGAAATGCGGGCAGAAATGGGGGGGATGGGGTTAAAAATGGGGGGGACAAGAGCAGAAATGGGGGCAGAAATGGGGAGGGGTAGAAATGGGGGGTGGGGGCAGAAATGGGGGCAGAAATGGGGGTGGGGGTAGAAATGGGAGCCCTGAGCACAGGCCAGGAGCTGGGGGGCAAAGGGGGGCGTTAATGGGGGGTGGGGGCAGAAATGGGGGCAAAAATGGGGGGGTGAGGGGAAAAAGGGGGGAGATAGGAGCAGAAATGGGGGCAGAAATGGGGGGTGGGGTAGAAATGGGGGCAAAAATGGGGGGTGGGGGTAGAAATGGGGGGGTAGGGGCAGAAATGGGGGCAAAAATGGGGGGTGGGGGTAGAAATGGGGGGGTAGGGGCAGAAATGGGGGCAAAAATGGGGGGGTGGGGGGAAAAAGGGGGGGTAGGGGCAGAAATGGGGGCAGAAATGGGGGCAAAAACGGGGGGGTGGGGGTAGAAATGGGGGCAGAAAAAGGGGGGTGGGGGGAAAAAGGGGGGGGATAGGGGCAGAAATGGGGGCAGAAATGGGGGGGTGGGGGTAAAAATCGGGGGGTAGGGGCAGAAATGGGGGCAAAAATGGGGGGTGGGGGTAGAAATGGGGGCAGAAATGGGGGCAGAAATGGGGGTGAGGGGGTAGAAATGGGGGCAGAAATGGGGCGGTACTGACCAGGTCCTGGTGGAACAGGACGTGCTGCTGTGATATGGGGTGCTATGGGGTCCTATAGGGTGCTATGGGGTCCTATAGGGTGCCATTGGGTGCCATGGGGTCCTATAGAATGCTATAGGGTGCTATGGGGTGCTATGGGGTGCTATGGGGCATTATGGGATGGCACTGACCAGGTCCTGGTGGAACAGATGTGCTGCTGTGATATGGGGTGCTGTGGGGTGCCATAGGTTACTATGGGGTGCTATGGGGTCCTATAGGGTGCTATGGGGTGCCATAGGGTGCTATGGGGCGCTATGGGGCGCTATGGGGTGCTATGGGGCGGCACTGACCTGGTCCTGGTGGAACAGATGTGCTGCTGTGATATGGGGTGCTATGGGGTGCCATAGGTTACTATGGGGTGCTATGGGGTCCTATAGGGTGCCATGGGGTGCCATGGGGTGCCATAGGGTGCTATGGGGTGCCATGGGGTGCCATAGGGTGCCATGGGGCGCTATGGGGCATTATGGGATGGCACTGACCAGGTCCTGGTGGAACAGATGTGCTGCTGTGATATGGGGTGCTATGGGGTGCCATAGGATGCTATGGGGTGCTATGGGGTGCTATGGGGTGCCATAGGGTGCCATGGGGTGCCATGGGGTGCTATGGGGCCCTATAGGGTGCTATGGGGTGCCATGGGGTGCCATGGGGTGCCATGGGGTGCTATGGGGCATTATAGGATGGCACTGACCAGGTCCTGGTGGAACAGGACGTGCTGCTGTGATATGGGGTGCTGTGGGGTGCCATAGTTTACCATGAAGTGCTATGGGGTCTTATAGGGTGCTATGGGGTGCCATGGGGTGCCATAGGGTGCCATGGGGCGCTATGGGGCATTATGGGATGGCACTGACCAGGTCCTGGTGGAACAGGACTTGCTGCTGTGATATGGGGTGCTGTGGGGTGCCATGGGGTGCTATGGGGTGCTATGGGGTGCTATGGGGTGCCATAGGGTGCCATAGGGTGCTATGGGGCGCTATGGGGCATTATGGGATGGCACTGACCAGGTCCTGGTGGAACAGGACGTGCTGCTGCCCCGGAGGCAAAGGGAAGACGGTGGTGGGGGTGACGGAGCGCAGATGCCATAAAGTCAGAGCCGGACCCCCCCCGCACACCTGGAGGGGGACAGAGGGGGTCGGACCACCCCCAAAAAGACCCAAAAAACCCCAAATCCACCCCAAATATTCAATTTCATCCCAATAATGCACTCGGTTTACACCCAAATTTACCCCCCCAAATGCCCCAAATCTCCCCCAAAAAACCCCAAATCCCCCCCAAAATCCCACATTTCCCCTCCCAAAAGCCCCAAATTCACCCCCAAAAGCCACAGATTTACCCCCCCAAATGCCCCAAATCTCCCCCAAAAAACCCCAAATCTCCCCCAAAAACCCAAAATTCCCCTCCCCAAAGCCCCAAATTTACCCCCAAATGCCCCAAAATCCCAAATTTCCCCCCAAAAGCCACAGATTTACCCCCGCAAAAGCCCCAAATCCGCCCCCAAAAAACCCCAAATTCCCCCCTAAAGCCCCCCATTCCCCCCCCAAAAAATCCCAAACCCTCCCAAGATCCCAAAATTCCCCTCCCCAAATCCCAAATTTCCCTTCCCAAAAGCCCCAAATTTCCCCCCAAAAGCCACAGATTTACCCCCCCCCCCAAAAACCCCAAATCCCCCCAAATATTCGATTTCACCCCCAAAATGGACTCACTTTACCCCCAAATTCCCCCAAATCCCAAATTTCCCCTCCCAAAAGACCCAAATTTACCCCCAAAAACCACAGATTTACCCCCCCAAATGCCCCAAATCCGCCCCAAAACCCCAAATCCTCCCCTAAAGCCCCCCAACAGCCCCAAAAAACCCCAAATCCCCCCCCCAAACCCCAAATCCTCCCCTAAAGCCCCCCACTGCCCCAAAAACCTCCAAATCCCCCTCAAAAACCCCAAATCCCCCCAAAATCCCAAATTTCTCCTCCCAAAAGCCCCAAATTTACCCCCAAAAGCCACAGATTTACCCCCCCAAAAGCCCCAAATCCCCCCTAAAGCTCCCAAATCCCCCTCAAAAACCCCAAATCCCTCCCAAATATTCGATTTCATCCCAATAATGCACTCAGTTTACATCCAAATGCCCCCAAATCCCAAATTTCCCCTCCCAAAAGCCCCAAATTTACCCCCAAAAGCCACAGATTTACCCCCCCAAATGCCCCAAATCCGCACCAAAAACCCCAAATCTCCCCCAAAAACCCCAAATCCCCCCCCAAAACCCAAATCTCCCCTCCCAAAAGACCCAAATTTACCCCCGAAAACCACAGATTTACCCCCCCAAAACCCCAAATCCACCCCAAAAACCCCATATCACCCCTAAAGCTCCCAAATCCCCCCCAAAAACCCAAAATCCCCCCCCAAAAACCCCAAATCACCCCAAAAAACCCAAATCCCCCCCAAAATCCCCAAATTTCCATTCCCAAAATCCTGAAATTTCCCCCCAAAAGCCACAGATTTACCCCCCCAAAAGCCCCAAATCCACCCCAAAAACCCCATATCGCCCCCAAGATCCCAAATCCCCCCCAAAAACCCCAAATTCCCCCCAAAATCCCCAATGTCACCCAGAGACCCAAAAGTGTCACCAAGACCCTAAAAGTGTCACCCCAAACCCCAAAAAGCGTCACCCCCCAAAGCCCAAAAAAAGCCCCAAATGTCACCCCAAACCCAAAAGTGTCACCCCTAAATCCAAAACTTTCTCTCCCCAAAGCCCCAAAAGTACACCCCAAAACCCCAAGATTGTCACCCAAAAAGTCCAAAAAAATCCCCCCCCAAAAAACCCCAAATCCTTCCAAAAAACCCCAAATGTCACCCAAAAAAAAAAAAACCCCAAAATGTCACCCCAAGGATCCAAAAGTTTCCCCCCCAAAAAGCCCAAATTGTCACCCCCAAAAGCCAAAAGTGACACCTCCAAAAACCCCAAATCCCACCCAAAGCCCCCAAAGTGTCACCAAGACCCCAAAAGTGTCACCCCCAAAAGCCCCAAATCGGCACAGATTTGCCCCAAATCTGTCACCCAGTCGGAGACCCCACGCAATGTCACCCGGAGCACCCAAAAGTGTCACCCAAAAGGGAAAAAGTGGGGAACCCCAAACCCAGTGTCACCCCAGAGACCCAAAGTGTCACCAGAAAAAGTGTCACCCCAGAGACCCAAAAGTGTCAACACGAACCCCCAAAAGTGTCACCCGGAGACCCAGAAGTGTCACCTAGAACCCCAAATTGTCACCCAGAGACCCAAAAGTGTCACCCAGAGACCCAAAAAGTGTCACCCAGAGACCTCAAATGTCACTCCAAACCCCAAAAGTGTCACTCAGAGACCCAAAAGTGTTACCCAGAACCCTAAAAGTGTCGCTTGAACCCCAAAAGTGTCACCACCACCCTAAAAGTGTCACCAAGACCCTAAAAGTGTCACCTGGACCCTAAAAGTGTCACCCAGAGACCCAGAAGTGTCACCTGGAGCCCCAAAAGTGTCACCCAAAACCCCAAAACTGTCACCTGGAGCCCCAAAAGTGTCACCCAGAGTCCCAAAAATGTCACCCAAAACCCCAAAAGTGTCACATGGAGCCCCACAAGTGTCACCCAGAGACCCAAAGTGTCACCCAGAACCCCAAAAGTGTCACCTGGAACCCCAAATTGTCACCCAGAGACCCAAAAGTGTCACCCAGAGACCCCAAAAGTGTCACCCAGAGCCCCAAAAGTGTCACCTGGAACCCCAAATTGTCACCCAGAGCCCCAAAAGTGTCACCTGGAACCCCAAATTGTCACCCAGAGCCCCAAAAGTGTCACCTGGAACCCCAAATTGTCACCCAGAACCCCAAAAGTGTCACCCAGAGACCCTAAAGTGTCACCCGGAGCCCCAAAAGTGTCACCTGGAACCCCCAAATTGTCACCCAGAGACCCCAAAAGTGTCACCCGGAGCCCCAAAAGTGTCACCCAGAGACCCCAAAAGTGTCACCCAGAGCCCCAAAAGTGTCACCTAGAACCCCAAATTGTCACCCAGAGATCCAAAAGTGTCACCTGGAACCCCAAATTGTCACCCAGAGCCCCAAAAGTGTCACCCAGACCCCCAGAAGTGTCACCCAGAGACCCAAATTGTCACCCAGAGATCCAAAAGTGTCACCTGGAACCCCAAATTGTCACCCAGAGCCCCAAAAGTGTCACCCAGACCCCCAGAAGTGTCACCCATGACCCCCGATTTTGGTCACCTTTGGTAAATTTGCCCCCCAATTTGGGGATGTTTGGGGACAATTTGGGACATTTGGGGACCATTTGGGGACATTGGGGGCATTGGGGACACCCCAAAAGTTTGGGGACCTTTGGGGACCGTGACGCAGATCTGCAACGGGGGGGGGGACGTTGGGGACATTTGGGGACGTTTGGGGACATTTGGGGACAATTTGGGGACGTTTGGGGACAATTTGGGGACATTTCTTGGGAATATTTGTAGACTTTTGGGGACATTTCATGGGGATATTTGGGGGCATTTGGGGACAATTTGGGACATTTGGGGACATTTGGGGACATTTGGGGACGTTTGGGGACGTTTGGGGACGTTTGGGGACATTTGGGGACATTGGGGACATTTGGGGACATTGGGGGCATTCAAAGGACATTTGGGGACATTTGGGGACATTATGGGGACAATTGGGGACAATTTGGGACATTTGGGGACCAATTTGACCGTGTGGGGGACAATTTGGGGACACTGGGGGACATTTGGGGACATTTGGGGACATTTGGGGACAGTGGGGACATTTTGGGGACATTTGGGGACATTTGGGGACCAAAGGGATGACATGGAACACTTTGGGGACCATTTGGGGACATTTGGGGACATTTTGGGGATGTTGAGGTTTGGGGACTTTGGGGACATTTGGGGACATTTGGGGACATTATGGGGACATTTGGGGACATTTGGGGACATTGGGGACATTATGGGGACATTGGGGACATTTGGGGACATTGGGGGCATTAAAAGGACATTTGGGGACATTTGGGGACATTATGGGGACGTTTGGGGACATTATGGGGACATTTGGGGACAATTTGGGGACATTTGGGGACATTTGGGGACATTTGGGGACATTTGGGGACATTTGGGGACATTTGGGGACATTTGGGGGTCATTTCTTGGGAATATTTGTAGACATTTGGGGACAATTTGGGGACAATTGGGGACAATTTGGGACAATTCATGGGGACATTTGGGGGCATTTGGGGACAATTTGGGACATTTGGGGGTCATTTCAATTTGGGGGGGACAAGTTTGGGGGACACAAATGGGGACCATTTGGGGGCATTTGGGGACATTTGGGGACATTGGGGCATTTGGGGAAATTTGGGGACATTTGTAGACGTTGGGGGACAACATTGGGACATGGGGACGTTTGGGGACAATTTGGGGACAATTTGGGACCCAATGGGGACAATTTGGGGGACACAAATTGGGGACAATTTGGGGACATTTGGGGACCCATTGGGGGGACATTTGGGACCAATTTGGGGACATCAATGGGGACATTTGGGGACCTTTGGGGGGACAATCCATGGGAACAATTGGGGACCCCCAAAAGTGGGGATAATTTGGGGACAATTTGGGGACCAATTTGGGACGTTGGGGGAAATTGGGGACCCCATTGGGGGGGGGAACAAGTTGGGGGACCCAATTGACCCATGGGGAGGGGGACATTTGGGGACCATTGGGGACCATTGGGGACGTTTGGGGACCCAGTTGGGGGACAATTGGGGAATTGGGGGTCCCATTTGGGGACCCATTTGGGGAACACATTTGGGGGACCCATTTTGGGACCCATGGGGGGGACATTTGGGGCCCATTTTGGGGAACATTTGGGGGACATTTGGGGACATTTTGGGGGGTCATTTGGGGGGTCCCATTGGGGACAATGGGGGGACATTTGGGGACCAATTTGGGACCCCCAATTGGGGTACCCCATGGGGGACATTTTGGGGACGGTATGGGGCCATTTGGGGGATATTTGGGGACATTGGGGGGGGATGGGACACCCTTATGGGGGACATTTTGGGGCCATTTTGGGGACATTTGAGGCCATTTTGGGTCCATTTGGGGGCATTTGGGGACAATTTGGGGAACAGTTTGGGGCCATTTTGGGGTCATTTGGGGCCATTTGATGGGGACACTTGGGGCCATTTGCATTTGGGGAATATTTGGGGTCCTTTCATGGGACTTGGGGAGGAGACACCCATTGGGGATTTGGGGACAATTTGGGGGGCCACAACACTTGGGGCATATTGGGGCACATTTGGGGGTCATCTGGGGATGGGGACTCCATTTGGGGGACCATTTGGGGACAATTGGGGTCATTTGGGGCATTTGGGGCCATTTTGGGGTCATTTGGGGCCATTTGATGGGGACATTTGGGGACATTTGGGGACACTTTGGGGCCATCGCATGGGGACACGTTGGGGAGGGGACACTTTGGGGTCATTTGGGGGACGCATTGGGGAGGGCAATTTGGGGTTTGGGGGAATTTGGGGACATTTGGGGGTCATTTCATGGGGGGGACATCTTTTGGGGTCATTTGGGGCCATTGATGGCACTTGGGGTCAGTTGGGGTCATTTGGGGCCATTGGGGCCCTTTTGGGGTCATTGGGGCCATTATGGGGCCGACAATTTGGGGCCATTGGGTAATTGGACGCTTTTCTGGGGGCCATCTTCATGGGGAATTTGGGGCAATTTGGGGGGGGGCCCATTTGGGGGGGACATTTGGGGACAATTTGGGGCCATTTGGGGCCATTTTGGGGTCATTTGGGGCCATTTGGGGGTCATTTCATGGGGTCTTTTGGGGAGGGGACACTTTGGGGCCATTTGGGGCCATTTTGGGGTCATTTGGGGCCATTTTGGGGGTCATTTGGGGCCATTTTGGGGCCATTTTATGGGGACGCTTTGGGGAGGGGACAATTTGGGGACACTTTTGGGGGGTCCCACGCACCCCACAGACGCACGGTGCCGTCCTCCCCCCCCGAAAGACACTGGGGGGGGTCCCGCAGAGCCAGGCAGTGCACGCAGTCCCGGTGACCCCGCAGTTCATGCTGGGATTTGGGGAGGGGGGGGGAAAACATTGGGGTCACCCCCCTCCCCCCCCCAAAAAAAACCCATAGAACCCCAAAAACCCCCCAGAGACCCCATAGAGCCCCATAGATTCTCATGAAACCCCACAAATCCCTTTCAGCCCCATTGCCCCCCCCCCACTGACCACCATTCCCCCACAGACCCCCACTGCCCCCCAGGCCCTACAGACCCCCATAGACCCCCCCCAGACACCCCCCCAGACCCCCATTACCCCCCATAGACCCCAAAATGCCCCCATTGCCCCCCATCCTCCATAGACCCCCAAATACCCCACTGCCCCCCCCAGACCTCCGTTGTCCCTGTAGACCCCCACTGCCCCCCCCATAGACCCCCATTGCCCCCCCATCCCCCATAGACCCCCAAATACCCCCACTGCCCCCCCCATAAACCCCCAAATACCCCCATAGACCCCCACTGCCCCCCCCATAGACTCCCTTGGCCCCCCCACAGACCCCCAAATACCCCATTGCCCCCCCCCGCAGACCCCCAAATATCCCCACAGACCCCCACTGCCCCCCCAGACCCCCAGAGACCCCAAATACCCCCATAGACCCCCACCCTCCCCCCAGACCCCCTCCCTCCCCCCATAGACCCCCATTCTCCCCCCCCAGACCCCCAAATACCGCTATAGACCCCCACTGACCTCCCCCCTGCCCCCCCCCCTAGACCCCCATCACCCCCCCCCAGACCCCCAAATACCCCCATAGACCCCCACTGCCCCCCCCCCAGTCCTCCATTGCCCGCCGTCCCCCATAGACCCCCAAATACCCCCATAGACCCCCACTGCCCACCCCCAGACCCCAAATACCCCCACAGACCCCCACTGGCCCCCCCCCAGACCCCCAAATACCCCTATAGACCCCCACTGCCCTCCCCCCTGCCCCCCCATAGACCCCCAAATACCCCCATTGCCCCCCCCCAGACCCCCAAATACCCCCATAGACCCCCACTGCCCCCCCCATAGACTCCCTTGGCCCCCCCACAGACCCCCAAATACCCCATTGCCCCCCCCCAGACCCCCAAGCCCCCCATAGACCCCCATTGCCCCCCATAGACCCCCACTGCCCCCCCCCCCAGTCCCCCAAATACCCCCATAGACCCCCACTGCCCCCCCACTGCCCCCCCCGGCCCCCCATAGACTCCCCCAGCCCCCCCAAGTCCCCCCCCCCCCCAAAATCTCCCCCCACTCACAGTGAAGACCCCGCTCTCCAGATCCATCACCCTGACGACGCCGTCCCCCCCCGCCATCACCAACGAATTGTCCTGGGGGGGGGAAATGGGGGGGGGGGGAGGGGGGGGCAAAGGTGGGGGGGGGTTGAGAACCACGTGATGACGTCATCGCGGTGACGTCATCAGCGCCGCTCACCCGGTGGTTGATCTGAATGCTGTTGATTTCTGGGACCTCCAAACTGCTCCTGGGGGGGGGGGACACACAGGGGGGTTAGAGGAGGGGGGTAGGGGGGGGAGGGAAACGTTTTGGGGGGGGAAAAATGGGATTTGGGGGGGGGGAAATGGGGTGTGGGGGGGGGACATGGGATTGGGGGGGGAGAAGAAATTGGGATTGGGGGGGCAAATGGGGTGGGGGGGGAGAAATGGGATTTTGGGGGGGAGAAATGGGATTGAGGGGGGAAGTGGGATTGAGGGGGGGGAGAAGTGGGATTTTGGGGGGGGGAATGGGATTTTGGGGGGGTGGGGGGGAATGGGATTGGGGGGAGAAATGGGATTAGGGGGGGGGAGAAATGGGATTTTGGGGGGGGGTGAGATGGGATTGGGGGAAAGAAGTGGGATTTTGGGGGGGGGGGAGAAATGGGATTGGGGTGAGAAATGGGGGGAAAAATAAGGGAAAGCAGGACAAGTTTTGGGGTCCTTTGGGGTCATTCCAGGTCACATTTTGGGGTCACTCAGGGTCAAACTTTGGCGGTCGCAATTTGGGGTTTTTTGGGGTCACTCAGGGTCACGTTTCAGGATCCCAATTTGGGGTTATTTGGGGGTCACAATTTGGGGTCACTTGGGGTCACTCGGGGTCGCATTTTGGGGTCACATTTTGGGGTCCCAGTTTGGGGTTATTTGGGGTCATATTTTGGGGTTATTTGGGGTCACTTGGGGTCATATTTTGGGGTCCCAATTTGGGGTTATTTGGGGTCACAGTTTGTGGTCACTCGGGGTCATATTTGGGGGGGGTCACAATTTGGGGTTATTTGGGGTCACATTTTGGGGTTCCAATTTGGGGTTATTTGGGGGTCACAATTTAGGGTCACTGGGGGTCACAACATGGGGTCATTCTGGGTCATAAATTGGGGCTCCTTGAAGTCCCAATTTGGGGTCACTCAGGGCCACAATTTGGGGTTATTTGGGGTCACATTTTGGGGTCACACTTGGGGGTCTCACCTGCACGGGGGTCTCCTGGTCCACACCTCTTTGCAGCCCTATAAGGGTCCAAACCCCACACCGTCAGCCCACAGCCACCCCTCTCCCGCCTCCTGAAGGGGTCAGGGGTCAGAGGTCGGGGGTCAGAGGTCAGGGGTCACCTTCTTGGCCAGGTCAGCCCAGTTCCAAGCCCGCACTTCCCCATCGCTGGCGCTCAGCAGCTGCTTCTCCCCACAAGCCAAGGCGTACACTGGGCCTCGGTGTGCTGTCAGGGGTCAAAGGGCATGGGGTCAAAGGGCACGGGGTCAAAGGGCACGGGGTCAAAGGGCACGGGGTCAGGGTCTGGTAGGGCCAATGGGAGTGGGGGTTAAAGGGGCTGGAGTCAAAGAGTGGGGCTAAAGGGGGTGGGGTCAGGGGGCAAAGGTCAAAGGGGGTGGGGTCAGGGCAGGGCCAATGGGGTTGGGGTCAAAGGGCATGGGGTCAGGGGTCAGAGGTCAAAGAGGGCGGGGTCAGGGCAGGGTCAAGGGGAATGGGGTGAACAGGCGGGGTCAGAGGTCAAACGAAGATGTGGAGTTAATGGGAGTGGGGTCGAAGTTTGGGGTCAGAGGTCAAAGGAGGTGGGGTCAAGGGTCAAGGCAGGGCCAATGGGAGTGGGGGTTAATGGGGCTGGGGTCAAAGGGTGGGGCTAAAGGGGAGTGGGGTCAAGGGTCAGAGGTCAAACAGGGAGGAGTCAGGGCAGGGCCAATGGGAGTGAGCTTAGGGGTCACATGTCCAAAGAGTTTGGGGTCGGAGGTCAATGAGAGCGGGAGCCAGGGGTCACGGGGTCAAAGTGGGCGTGGCCAACCGCTTGGGGGGGCGTGGCCAAAGGAAACGGGGTCAATGGGACCGATGGGAGCCCCGGCCGCCATGTTGGCTGCCGCAAGGCATTGTGGGTCCACCCCTCCACCATAACCCCGGGACCGCTTTCTCCCCCAACCCCCACCAACGACCCCTCACCCCGGAAGCAGAACAGCGGCTTTTTGCTCTCCTCTGTAGCCCCGGCTCCCAGCGCCGCCGCCAACCCGAAAATCGCCACTTCGCCGTAGTTATTCCCCGCAGCCAAATACCGCCCGCAAGGGGAAGGGCTCTGAGACAGAACGCTCATATGAAGCAGCTGCCGGGCTCGCCGGGGTCCCGCGGGTGACACACAGCCCCGTTCCGCAGCCTCCGGATCCTCCTCGCTGGGCGCCGCCATTTTGTCGCGTCCCTTTGTCGCGGAAAGATGACGTCATACGGCAGCGCGGGAGGAAAGCGCGCGAGCCACTGCACAGCGCATGCGCATTTCGCACTGCACCGTCTCGCTGCGTACTCTACGCATGCGCCGTCTCCATGCCAACGTCCCGCGCATGCGCAAGCTGGGGGTTGCGTCGCGTGGATATCAATGCGCATGCGCCGTTTCCACCGCGACCGCGTCTCTTCAGCTCCACGTGCGGCACGACCGAGTGGCGCATGCGCACTGGGAAGGCGGAGCCGCAGCCAGATGTGCGCATGCGCCGTCTCAGCGGAGCCTGCCCTTTCCCAGCACTGCGCATGCGCCGCCTCCGTGCCAACTACGCATGCGCAGATGATAGAAATCCGTCCGCAGCGCCGCAGCGCATGCGCACAGGGCGGAGGAGCCCCACCCACGCGGCAAGCACGCATGCGCAGCCGCCGTGATGCGCACCGCGCGCATGCGCAGTGTTAAGACTCGCCGTTCGCGGGTGCTGAGCATGCGCGGAACCGGGGAAGGGAGGCGGGCCGTCGACTCAGCGCATGCGTAGTTTGGCGCGCGCAGGGATTGACGGGATGTTGGAGGACTCCGGCCGCCGCGGGAAGAGAAGAGCAGAGAACGGAGAGGGGTAAGGAAGTGGAGGGAGGGGGGGGGAGGTCACGTGGTCACCGGGAAGGGGTCACAGGGCCGTTTGGGGGCGGTGGGGCGCGGCGGGTGGGGCACAAAATGGCGCCGGGTGGCCCCGGTGCATCATGGGAGGCGCAAGGGATTATGGGGAATATGGGGGGTCTCTATGGGGTCTGTGGGGCACTGTGGTGGCCTATGGGGTCTCTATGGGGTCTCTATGAGGCGTCTATGGGGCTCCATGGGGTTTCTATGGGGGTCAATGGGGCTCTATGGGGTCTGGGGGTCTCTATGGGGGCCTATGGGGTCTCTATGGGTCTCTATGGGGCACTGTGGGGGCCTATGGGATCTCTATGGGGCTCTCTGGGGTCTGTGAGGCACTGTGGGGTCTCTGTGGAGCACTATGAGGGCTCTATGGGGCTCTATGGGGTCTCTATGGGGTCTGTGGGGCACTCTGGGGGCCTATGGGGGGGCCTATGGGGGCTCTATGGGGTCCCTGTGGGGTCCATGGGGCTCTATGGAGGCCTGTGGGGTCTGTGGGGCTTTTATGGGGGTCAGTGGGGTTCTATGGGGTCTCTGTGGGGTCTGTGGGGCTCTATGGAGTCTCCATGGGGTCTCAGTGGGGTCTGTGGGGCACTCTGGGGGCCTATGGGGTCTCTATGGAGTCTCTGTGGGGTCAGTGGGGCTCTATGGGGTCTGTATGGGGTCTCTATAGTGCGGCTATGGGGTTCCTATGGGGACTCTGTGGGGCCTTATGGGGTCCCTATGGGGTCCCTGTGGGATCTCTATGGGGTCTCCATTGGTCCCTATGGGGTCCCTATGGGATCTGCGTGTCTCTATGGGGTCTGTGGGGTCTCAGTGGGTCCCAACGTGTCTGGATGTTGTTTCCTATGGGGCGCCCCATAACTCCTCCCCCCCCCCCCCCCCTTTTTTTATTTTAGGGCCCCCCCCCCGAAGCGCTCCCTCCCGGAAGCGGTGGCGGCCGCGCGGCTGCGGGCTTTGGGGCTGCAGCACGACCACAG
>JARXNR010000278.1:0-130258 GCA_036346035.1 Crossoptilon crossoptilon | reverse complement strand
TGCCGAGCGCGGAACCGAGGCGCGGTGACACGGATACCGAATTCCACACCCGGAGACCCCGAGTCCGAAATGGAGAGGTTGAAGGGTTGGTTGTGGGGCGGGAGGACGGAGGATCCGAGCCGGGCTCAGCGGGCCGTTCGAAGCACGGCTGGTTTCATCCTAGGGTTGAGCCTGGCCACGTTTTACGGCGCTTTGGTGCTGCTGGTGCAAAGCGCCAACGCTTGGTTCTGCCTGCTGAGCAGCGCCGTGCTGGGCGCAGCGCTGGCTTTGGGGATGGCCTTCTCCATCAAAGTGCGGCTCTCCGTGCTGCTCACGTTGCCCCACGTTTTCACCAGTAAGAAAACACAACTGGGATGGGATCCGGTTCGCCCCCACCTCTCCCACCCTCTCCTTCCCCTCCCCATTTTCTCCTCCCCACCCCCCCTCTCCCAACCCGCTGGAGATGGGGAGGGGGCTTCAAGCCTTTGCGTTGCGCAGGGGAGGGTAAAATCCTGCTGCTGCTGCTGGCGCTGAGCATGGCGGTGCAGGGGCCTTGCACCAACGTGTTGCACAATTTTGCACGAGCGGCTGAGTCCGTGGCGTGCGGGGCAGAGCTGGCGCTGAATCAAACGGCTGAGAGGATGCAGCGCGCGAGGGAACCGCTGCTGAGTGAGGGGGGGGTAAAAGGGGGGGAGCGGGGATGATGGGGGAGGGGGTGGGGGATTGAGGGGGGATGGGGGGGTGGTGGGGCTGGGGGCTATGGGGGCTGGGGCTATGGGGGCTGGGCTGGGAGCAATGGGGTCTGGGGGCAGTGGGGGACTGGGGGTTATGGGGTGGGGGCTATGGGGGAAGGGGGCATAGGGGGACTGGGGTCTATGGGGAGGGGGAAATGGGGTCAGGGACCTAAGGGGACTGGGGGCTATGGGGGCTGGGGCTATGGGGGCTGGGAGCAATGGGGTCTGGAGGGTATGGGGGTCTGGGGCTATGGGGTCTGGGGGCAGTGGGGGGCTGGGGGCTATGGGGTCTGGGGACTATGGGGTCTGGGAGCAATGGGGTCTGGGGGCAGTGGGGGACTGGGGGCTATGGGGTGGGGGCTATGGGGGTCTGGGGGCTATGGGGGCTGGGGATATGGGGGCTGGGAACTATGGGGTCTGGGAACTATGGGGTCTGGGGGCAGTGGGGGGCTGGGGCTATGGGGTCTGGGGGTAGTGGGGGACTGGGGGCTATGGGGTGGGGGCTATGGAGGTCTGGGGGCTATGGGGTCTGGGGGCAGTGGGGGACTGGGGGCTATGGGGATATGGGGCTACGGGGGTCTGGGGCCTATGGGGGCTGGGGATATGGGGGCTGGGAACTATGGGGTCTGGGAACTATGGGGTCTGGGGGCAGTGGGGGGCTGGGGGCTATGGGGTGGGGGCTATGGGAATTTGGGAGCTATGGGGTCTGGAGGCTATGGGGTCTGGGGGCAGTGGGGGACTGGGGGCTATGAGGGTCTGGGGATTATGGGGGTCTGGAAGCAATGGGATCTAGGGGCTATGGGGTCTGGGGGCTAAGGGGTCTGGAGGCTAAGGGGTCTGGGGCTATGGGGTCTGGGAGCAATGGGGTCTGGGGGGTATGGGGGTCCGGGAGCAATGGAGGGCTGGGGTCAGTGGGGATCTGGGAGCTATGGGGTCTGGGGGCTGTGGAGGACTGGGGGCTATGGGGTGGGGGCTATGGGGATTTGGGAGATATGGGGGCTGGGGGCAACGGGGGTCTGGGGGCTATGGGGGTCTGGGAGCAATGGGGTCTGGGGGCAGTGGGGATCTGGGAGCAATGGGGTCTGGGGGCAGTGGGGGACTGGGGGCTATGGGGGACTGGGGGCTATGGGGGACTGGGGGCTATAGGGGCCTGGAAGTTATGGGGGTGGTGGGCTATGGGGTCTGGGGAATATGGAGGTCTGGAAGCAATGGGATCTAGGGGCTATGGGGTCTGGGGGCTACGGGGGCTGGAAGCAATGGGGTCTGGGAACTATGGGGTCTGGGAACTATGGGGTCTGGGGGCTATGGAGGTCTGGGAGCAATGGTGGGCTGGGGGCAGTGGGGATCTGGGAGCAATGGGGTCTGGGAGCTGTGGGGTCTGGGGGCTATGGAATCTGGGGATTATGGGGCCTGGGGGCTACGGGGTCTGGGGATTATGGGGGTCTGGGAGCAATGGTGGGCTGGTGGCAATGGGGATCTGTGGCAATGGGGTCTGGGGGCAGTGGGGTCTGGGGGCAAGGTGGGCAGTGGGCATTGCCGCCCCACTCAGAGCTGCTCTCTTTGCAGATGTCCTGTCCAAAATCAAAGACATCGCCCAGAAAGCCAAAGTGGTTGGCGACCGCGTGCGCAAATTCTTCCGCGCCATCATCGACGGCGTCACCCACGTCGGTGAGACCCCCACCCCGACCCCCACCCAACACCCCCAGCCCCCCCCCCCCAACCCCTGTGTGTGTGCCCCCAGCCCGCGCTCTGCGCAACGTTTGGCTCTGGCTGAGCAACGTTGGCGACGTCTGCAACCGAGAGATGGGAACCCCCTTCCAACGCTGCCTGCGCGTCTTCGCCGACGCCAAGGATAACTGCGAGCGCTCGCTCTCCTTCCTCTTCTTCCTCTGCTACATCATCATCACCTTCAGACCGCTCTGCGGCTTCGCCACCCGTGCGTGCACCCCCTTCCGTGTCCGTGCGCAAGAGGAGGGGTGGGCGCAGCGATGGCCCCCCTCCCGGCCTCCCCACGACCCCCTCACGGTGACCCTTCGCTTCCCGCAGTCGGACTCTTCTTCTGCATCATCCCCATGTACGTCCAGTCCTTCCTCAGGAGGGTCATCGCAGAGCGTGAGTATCCCAGATCTGCTCTGGGGGGTCTGGGGTCCCCCTCTGATCCTTCTGAGCCCAGTTTGGCTCTGCTGTGGGGTCTGGGGTCCCTCTCCATCCCCCTCTGCCCCTCTGGCTCTGCTGTGGGCCTGGGGTCCCTCTCCATCCCCCTTTGGCTCTGCTATGGGGCCTGGGGTCCCTCTCCATCCCCCTCTGGCTCTGCTGTGGGTCTAGGGTCCCTCTCCATCCCCCTCTGGCTCTGCTATGGGCCTGGGGTCCCTCTCCATCCCCCTCTGCCCCTCTGGATCTTCTGTGGGGTCTGGGGTCCCTCTCCATCCCCCTCTGGCTCTGCTATGGGTCTGGGGTCCCTCTCCATCCCCCTTTGGCTCTGCTGTGGGCCTGGGGTCCCTCTCCATCCCCCTCTGGCTCTGCTATGGGGCCTGGGGTTCCTCTCCATCCCCCTCTGGCTCTGCTATGGGGCCTGGGGTCCCTCTCCATCCCCCTCTGCCCCTCTGGCCCTTCTGTAGGGTCTGGGGTCCCTTTTCATCCCCCTCTGGCTCTGCTGTGGGGTCTGGGGTCCCTTTCTGTCCCCCTCTGGCTCTGCTATGGGGCCTGGGATCCCTCTCCATCCTCCTCTGGCTCTGCTGTGGGGTCTGGGGTCCCTCTGTACTCCTTTCTTCTCCCTCTCTCTCTGCTATTGGGTCTGGGGTCCCTCTCCATCCCCCTCTGCCCCTCTGGATCTTCTGTGGGGTCTGGGGTCCCTCTGTACCCCTTTCTGCCCCCCTCTGTCTCTGGGTCCTCTTCTGATCCTCCTCTGGCTCTGCTGTGGGGTCTGGGGTCCCTTTCTGTCCCAGTTTGGCTCTGCTATGGGGTCTGAGGTTCCTCTCCACTCCCTTCTGGCTCTGCTGTGGGGTCTGGGGTCCCTCTCTGCCCCCCCTCATTCCTCATCTGGTTGTGGGGTCTGGGGTCCCTCTCCATCCTCCTTTGTCCCTCTGGCTCTTCTGCAGGGTCTGGGGTTCCTCTCCATCCCCTTTCTGCCCCCCTCTGTCTCTGGGGCCCCTTCTGATCCCAGATTGGCTCTGCTGTGGGATCTGGGGTTCCTCTCCATCCCCCTCTGGCTCTGCCGTGGGGTCTGGGGTCCCTCTCCATCCTCCTCTGTCCCTCTGGCTCTTCTGCAGGATCTGGGGTCCCTCTCCATCCCCCTCTGTCTCTGCTGTGGGCTTTGGGGTCCCTCCCCCCCTCCCCACACCCCATCCCCATCCCACTGTCACCCCTCAGCCATCAACCGAGCTCTGGACCGCCTGCGTAGGGAATTTGAGTTCAACATTTCAGCCTCGCATCACTTCGACGTGACCCTCAACTCCAGCAAGACTCTGGCAGACGTGGCCATGGACATCATGGAGGCGGTGGGGAATCGACTGCAGCCCATCCGGCAGCTGCTGGGACTTTCTGCCTACATCTCCTCCTGCGCCATCCTCTACATGTACCTGCAGTGAGTGCGCCGGGGGCTCAGCTTTGGGCTTTTGGGGTTGGGGGATGAGGAGGGGATGTGAAACTGCCCTCTCCCCCCCCCTACAATAATTCCACCCCCTCCCCAGGGCTCTGCGTTACCGTTACCGCTACCTGAGGGATGATTCCTTCGACAACATTTACATCACGGAGCGTTTCGTGAGGATGGACGCGCAGCGGGCGCAGATGGGCCGCCCCACTGTGCTGCCCCTGAGCATGAGGGAGAGCGTCCGGTACATCCACCCCGGTGAGCCCAAAATAATGGGGTGGGGTGGGGGGGTTTGGTGTGACGTCGATCACGCTGTCCCTTTGTCATCAGGAGGGATGGGGAAACCAGTGTGGCACTGCTCACGCTGTCCTTGTCTTCGTGGGGATGGGGGTCTGCTCGTGGCACTGCTCGTGCTGTCCCCATGTCACCAGGAGGGATGGGGGAACCAGTGTGGGCTCATGCTGTCACCGTGACCTCAGGAGGGATGGGTGTCCCCGTGTGGCACCACTCATACTTGTCCCCATGTCACCAAGGAGAACGGGCGGTGTCCCCATGTGGCACTGATCATGATGTCCCCATGACCCCAGGAGGGATGGGGGTCCCGGTGTGGCACTGCTCACGCTTGTCCCCATGTCACCAAGGGGAATGGGGCACTGCTCATGCTGTCCCCATGTCCCTAGGAGGGATGGGGGTCTCCATATGGCACTGCTCACGCTGTCCCTGTGACCCCAGAAGGGATGGAGGGTCCCCAAATGGCACCACCCACGCTGTCCCCATGACCCCAGGAAGGATGGGGGTCCCGGTGTGGCACGGCTCACGCTGTCCCCATGTTCCCAAAAGGGACAGAGGGTCCCCAGATGGCACCACCCACGCTGTCCCCATGACCCCAGGAGGGATGGGTGTCCCGGTGTGGCACTGCTCACACTCGTCCCCATGTCACCAAGGGGAATGGGGCACTGCTCATGCTGTCCCCATGTCACCAGGAGGGATGGGGGTCCGGGTGTGCCACAACTCACACTGTCCCCATGTCCCCAGAAGGGACGGAGGGTCCCCAAATGGCACCACCCACGCTGTCCCCATGACCCAGGAGGGATGAGGGTCCCATTGTGGCGCGGCTCACACTGTCCGCATGTCCCCAAAAGGGATGGAAGGTCCCCAGATGGCACCACCACGCTGTCCCCATGACCCCAGGAGGGATGGGGGTCCCGGTGTGGCACAACTCACGCTGTCCCTGTGACCCCAAAAGGGATGGAGGGTCCCCAAATGGCACCACCCACGCTGTCCCCATGACCCCAGGAGGGATGGGGGTCCCGGTGTGGCACGGCTCACGCTGTCCCCGTGTCCCCAGGCATGCCGTGGCTGTCCAGGCTGGAGCGGCAGCGCTACGGGCTGGAGCTGACGGGGTTCCTGCGCTACGTGCTGCTGGGGCTGAGCCTGGTGCTGGCTGACTACAGCCTGTTCTGGCTGCTGGACCTCGTGCGGCACCAAATGCAGGGCGAGATCGTGGCCAGGGGTGAGCATTTGGGGTCCCCCCCATAACCTGCTCTGCAGACCCATGGGTGTGCATTTGGGGTCCCCTCCAACACCACCTCTGCTGACCCAGGGGTGAACATTTGGGGTCCCAACCCAACACCTCCTCAGCTGAACCAGGGGTGAGCATTTGGGGTCCCCCCCATAACCTGCTCTGCAGACCCATGGGTGAACATTTGGGGTCCCCTCCAACACCACCTCTGCTGACCCAGGGGTGAACATTTGGGGTCCACACTCCAACACCACCTCAGCTGACTCATGGGTGAGCATTTGGGGTCCCCCCCATCACCCGCTCAGCTGACCTATGGCTGAATATTTGGGGTCCCCCCATAACCCACTCTGCGGACCCATGGCTGAACATTTGGGGTCCCCCCCATAACCTGCTCTGCAGACCCATGGCTGAGCATTTGGGGTCCCCTCCAACACCCACTTTGCTGACCCAGGGGTGAACATTTGGGGTCCCCCCCCAACACCCCTTCAGCTGAACCATGGCTGAACATTTGGGGTCTCCCCCCATAACCCACTCTGCAGACCCATGGGTGACCATTTGGGGTCCCTCCCCAACACCCCCTCAGCTGACCGAGGGGTAAACATTTGGGATCCCCCTAAACACTCCCTCAGCTGACCCGTGGCTGAACATTTGGGATCCCTCCCCCAACACCCCCCCCCAGCTGACCCATGGCTGAACATTTGGGGTCCCCCGTGTCCCCCCCCCAGCTCCGGCGGTGCTGGCTGTCAGCGTGGACGGCTCGGGCTACACCAGCGACATTTACCGGGACGTCGTTTCTGCCTTCGATGTGCTCCAACGCGGCAACGTCTCGGTGCTTTCGCAGCGCTGCCTTCTGCAACCCGTGGAGCCCGATTACAACACCTACATCGGCATGGGTGAGCAGCAACGGGGCGGGCAGGTGGGGGGGGAAGGGGGGAGTGGGTTCCGGATTTGGGGTCACCGCTACGACCCTCTGCTCCCCCACGCAGGGATCCTGTATGGCATCTGCTTCTTCATCGCGCTGTGCGGCAGCCACGTGGCACGGTTGCGACGCGTGATTTGTGCCGCGTATTACCCGACCCGTGAGCAGGTGAGGGACCCCCATCGCAACCCCAAATCCCCAACTCCACCCCCCACTTCCCTCCCCTCCCCCCGGAGCTGCAGTCCCTCACTCTGCTGTCCCCGTCGTTCCAGGAGCGCACGGCGTTCCTCTATAACCGCATCCTGGCGAGGCGCACGGTGTTGGGGCGGATCCTGCGCCGGGCGGCCATGCAGAGCGTGGTGGATGCGGGAGGAAGCACCGTGCTCCTCTTCCTCAGCTCCAGGTGGAGTCAATGGGTGCTGTGGGGTTGGGGATGGGGTGGGCTTGGGGGATGCTATGGGGTCGGGGATGGGGTGGGGTTGGGGATGGGGTGGGGTTGGGGGATGCTATGGGGTCGGGGATGCAGTGGGCTTGAGGGATGTGGTGGAGTTGGGGGATGCCATAGGGTTGGAGATGGGGTGGGTTTGGGATGGGGTGGGGTTGGGGGATGCTATGGGGTCGGGGATGGGGTGGGGTTGAGGGATGTGGTGGAGTTGGGGGATGCCATAGGGTTGGAGATGGGGTGAGTTGGGGATGGGGTGGGTTGGAGGATGCTATGGGGTCGGGGATGGGGTGGGTTGGGGATGGGGTGGGGTTGGGGGATGCCATAGGGTTGGAGATGGGGTGGGTTGGGGATGGGATGGAGTTGAGGGATGCCATGGGGTTGGGGATGGGGTGGGTTGGGGTATGGGGTGGGATTGGGGATGCCATGGGATTGAGGGATGCTATGGGGTTGGGAATGGGGAGGATTTGGGAATGGGGTGGGTTGGGGGATGCTATGGGGTTGGGGATGGGTTGGGTTGGGGAACGTGGTGGGATTGAGGGATGCCATGAGGTTAGAGAATGGAATGGGGTTGGAAATGTGTGGGTTGGGGGATGGGTTTGGGGTTTTGCCCTCATCCCCGGGGATAGCATCACCCCCAGCCCCACTGAATTGCCCCCATTTGTTCCCCCAGGATTCCTGGCTTCACCCCACTGCTTCGGCTCCTGGGCGTGCAGCAGAAATTCTGCCTGGCCTGTGGGGCAGCGGAGCAGAAGGACCTGCACACGTGCATCACCGTTGGCTGCAAAGGTGGGAGGTGGGAGGGAAAAATGGGACCCCCCCCCCCCCACTTCCCCTGCCATCCCACCCCCCTTACTGCTGTGTGCCCTGTAGGGTTGTACTGCAGCCACTGCTACAAAACCCTAAACAACGTCTGCTCCGTGTGCATGGGGCCCCTGAACTACGAGGACATGGAGGATGAGGAGATGTGAGCGGGCAGGGGGGGGAAAGGGGGGTGGGGGGCATGGGGGTGTATGGGGGGGGTGGGTTTGGGGGCTGGAGTGGGTTTGGGGATGCCATGGGTTTGGGGATGGAGTGGGTTTGGGGGATGATGCGGTTTGGGGGATGCTTGGGTAGGGGGTGCTGTGGGTTTGGGGTGGGGTGGGTTTGGGGACGGAGTGCATTTGGGGATGCTGTGGGTTTGGGTTTGCCACGGGTTTGGGGATACAGTGGGTTTGGGAATGCTGTGCATTAGAGGATGCCATGGGTTGGGGATGCTATGGATTTGGGGGATGGGGTGAGTATGGGGGATGCCTTGGGTAGGGGGATGTCATGAGTTTGGGGATGGGGTGGGTTTGGGTTTGCCATGGGTTTGGGGATACCATGAGTTTGGGGTTTGCCATGGGTTTGGGTTTGATGTGGGTTTGGGAATGCTGTGGGTTGGGGGATGCTGGGGTTTGGGGATGCAGTGGGTTTGGGGGTTAGGGTGGGTATGGGAGATGCCTTGGGTTGGGGGATGCCATGGGTTTGGGGATGGGGTGGGTTTGGGGATGCTGTGGGTTTGGGTTTGCCATGGGTTTGGGGATACAATGGGTTTGGGGATTGGGTGGGTTTGGGTTTGCCATGGGTTTGGGGATGCTGGGGTTTGGGGATACAATGGGTTTGGGGATGGGGTGGGTTGGGGGATGCCATGGGTTGGGGGATGCCATGGATTTGGGGACGCTGTGGGTTTGGGGTCACCATGGGTTTGCCCACCCCCTGCCCCAACCCCGCAGTGACTCCAGCGATGAGGAAACCCCGGAGCTGTGGCTGGGAGCGGTGCGGGCGCTGCGGGGTCAGGAGGAGCAGCAGCTGCGGGATCAGGGCAGGCAGCTGGAGAAGCGAATCCGCCGGGTGGTGCGGGGACGGGGGGGCGGCCGCCGATTGCCCCCCCAGATTGCAGCCCGGCTGCGGGCACAGCTGAAGGAGGAGGAGGAGGAGGAGGAGGAGGAGAGCGACGGTGAGGACGATGCGCCCGGTGAGGACAGCTCGGCATCCAGGTGAGGACCGGGAGGGGCGGCCGTGGGAGTGCGAGGTGACAGCCCCCAGCACGGCTCTGTGTCCCCCCCCCATCCCTCCCAGCCTTGATTTCAGCTACCAGGAGCAGCCCGAGGGCAGCGGCAGTGAGCTGGAGGAGGTGAGGGCTGAGCAGCCGCACAGCAGAAGGCGGTGATGGCAGGACGGTGTCACACAGATGGCTCAGCGGCCATGGAGAGATGGCACGGGGACGTGGGGACGTGGGGACGTGGGGACGTGGGGACGTGGGGACGTGGGGACGTGGCTGCAGCCCCAGAAGCATGGAAGCCAGGAGCAAGCAGGGGAGGGAATGGCAAATAAAGCGCCTGGTCCTCAAGCCAGCAGTGTCCCCGTGTGCTGAGCTGGTGTCCCGTCTCCCCGTGGTCCCCATAGTGACCCTGCCCACCCAGTGTGACCCAGCTCCAAGCCTCAGACCCACGCTGTCCCCATCCCCGTGCCAAATGTCCCCAAAATGTCCCCAGCCCCATGGTGGCCCACCTCTATCCCATGCGTACTCCATCCCCATTATGTCCCCAAGTGCATCCCTACATTGTCACCAAATCCATCCCCATTGTGTCCCCAACACAATCCCCCATTGTGTCCCCAAATCCATCCCCACATTGTTCCCAGATCCACCCCCATTATGTCCCCATGCCCGTCCCTATGGTGTCCCCAAATCCACTCTCATAGCATCCCCAAATCCAACCCCATTGTGTCCTCCTGTCCATCCCCATTGTGTCCCCATGTCCATCCCCATGGTGTCCCCATGTCCCCCCCTATTGCCTCACTAAATCCACCCTCATAGCATCCCCAAATCCAACCCCTTTTTGTCCCCATGTCCATCCCTATGGTGTCCCCAAATTCACCCTCATACCATCCCCAAATCCATCCCCATGGTGTCCCCAAGTCCATCCCCTTTGTGTCCCCAAATCCACCCCCATAGCATCCCCAAATCCAACCCCATTGTGTCCCCAAATCCACCCCCATAGCATCCCCAAATCCAACCCCATTGTGTCCCCAAATCCACCCTCATTGCGTCCCCAAATCCATCCCCACAGTTCCCCAGATCCATCCCCATTGTGTCCCCAAATCCATCCCCACAGTTCCCCAGATCCACCCCCATTGTGTCCCCATGCTCATCCCTGTGGTGTCCCCAAATCCACCCTCATAGCATCCCCAAATCCAACCCCACTGTGTCCTCCTGTCCATCCCCATTGTGTCCCCATGTCCATCCCCATGGTGTCCCCATGTCCCCCCCTATTGCCTCACTAAATCCACCCTCATAGCATCCCCAAATCCAACCCCTTTTTGTCCCCATGTCCATCCCTATGGTGTCCCCAAATCCACCCTCATACCATCCCCAAATCCATCCCCATGGTGTCCCCAAGTCCATCCCCTTTGTGTCCCCAAATCCACCCCCATAGCATCCCCAAATCCAACCCCATTGTGTCCCCAAATCCACCCCCATAGCATCCCCAAATCCAACCCCATTGTGTCCCCAAATCCACCCTCATTGCATCCCCAAATCCAACCCCATTGTGTCCCCAAATCCACCCCCATAGCATCCCCAAATCCAACCCCATTGTGTCCCCAAATCCACCCTCACTGCATCCCCAAATCCATCCCCACAGTTCCCCAGATCCATCCCCATTGTGTCCCCAAATCCATCCCCACAGTTCCCCAGATCCACCCCCATTGTGTCCCCATGCTCATCCCTGTGGTGTCCCCAAATTCACCCTCATACCATCCCCAAATCCATCCCCATGGTGTCCCCAAGTCCATCCCCTTTGTGTCCCCAAATCCACCCCCATAGCATCCCCAAATCCAACCCCATTGTGTCCCCAAATCCACCCCCATAGCATCCCCAAATCCACCCTCATTGCATCCCCAAATCCATCCCCACAGTTCCCCAGATCCACCCCCATTGTGTCCCCATGCTCATCCCTGTGGTGTCCCCAAATCCACCCTCATAGCATCCCCAAACCCAACCCCATTATGTCCCCACGTCCATCCCCACTGTGTCCCCAAATTCACCCCCATTGCGTCCCCAATTTCATCCCCATTATGTCCTCATGTCCATCCCCATCGTGTCCCCAAATCCATCCCCACAAAGTCCCCAAATCCACCTCCCACTTCCCCATTCCCAGCCCCAGTTATTCCGGGACAGACAGACAGACGGATGGGGCGCGCGATTCCCTGCTTCTCCGTTTATTATCAAGCAGCCTTCGTTTAAAAATAAAACAAAACAAAACAAAAATCAAAAAAAAAAAAAAAAAAAAAAAAAAACAACCGAAGAGAAAACAAAACGAAACGAAAATAAAACAAAACAAAACAACAAAAAAAAAAAACCAAAAACAAAACCAAAACCCAAAACCGACCGCCGCGGGCGATCCGTTTGGTTTCCGACACCGGAGAGGTTCAAGTCGCCGAGAAATTCAAGTTCCCCATAAGGCACTTTTAAAGCCACGACGGGAGTCCCCCCCCGTCCCCATCACCCCATGGCAGGGACAGGCGCAGGGGTCGGGAGGAGCAGCGGGGGGGGGGGGAGGGGGGGTCCTGGGGTTGGGGAGGGGGGTGTGGGTTATATATTACATCATCTTTTTCGTTTTGTTTTGTTTTAAATATAGATAAACTCTTCTTTTAGGCAAATAGTGCCGGTCGCCCCCACCCCCCCCCCCCCCACACACACACACCCCCCCTCCATCCCCCGGTGTGCGCCCTGGGGCCATGTGCAAAGGGCAGGCGGGGGACGGGGGGGGGGGGGGGAAGGGAGGGGGGGGAACCCTGCCAACCCCAAGGGGATGGGGGGGTCCCGGGGGGGCTCACCCGGAATAGTGCAACGAGAGAAAGCAGCCGGGAGTGCAGGGGCGAGGGGGGCTCGCCAAGGGGGGGGGCTGCTCGGGGAATTGGGGGAGGGGGGGGCTCCGGGGTTAAGCTATATACAGCGCGGGACGAGCGGCGGGGACCCCCCCGCCACCCCACCGGGAACCCCCGCCCGGTGCCGCGCTTCGGTTCCCGGGGGTGGAACCGGGGGGAAGGGGGGGTGGGGGGGGGGGGTCCGGTCCCTGCACGGCGGCGGGGGCTGCCCCGGGAATACGGAGAGAGGGGAGGGGGGGGGGGATGGAATGAGCGGCGGCGGCGGCGGCGGGGCCCCCCCCGCCCCATTGTGCAAATCCGCCAGGGGGGAATTTCCCCCTTTGCATAATTCAGAACAAACCGTGACGGGAAAAACAGGAACAGAGCGCGGCGGGGCGAGGCGGGCAGCGCCGCTCCGGGACAACGGGCGGAACCGATCCGCTTCTCCCCAGCCCAGAAGGCATCGCCCGGTGCGGGACGGTACGCACCGCTCAGCTCCGGTACCGCACGGAACGGCCGGGGCTGAGCTGGGCTTAAAACGGACCGGCACGGATCGGCACAGCACAGAACTCAGGGCTGGTTGGAGCGGCTCGGCACGGACCGGCACGGTGCAGCCTGGCACGGCTCAGCCTGGCACAGGTTGGCCCAGCATGGGTTGGCCCAGCACGGCTCAGCCTGGCACAGGTTGGCCCAGCATGGGTTGGCCCAGCACGGCTCAGCCTGGCACAGGTTGGCTCAGCACAGATCGGCCTGGCACGGCTCAGCCTGGCACGGCTCAGCCCAGCACAGCTCAGCCTGGCACGGCTCAGCCCAGCCTGGTACAACCTGGCTCAGCCCAGCACAGCCCAGCACACAGCCCAGCCCAGCTCAGCTCAGCCTGGCATCACCTGGTTCAGCCCAGCCCAGCCTGGTCCAGCACGGCTCAGCCCAGCCCAGCACACAGCCTGGCACATCCTGGCCCAGCACACAGCATGGCTCAGCTCAGCCTGGCATCACCTGGTTCAGCTCAGCTCAGCTCAGCCCAGCCTGGCATCACTTGGTCCAGCACAGCTCGGCTCAGCTCAGCTCAGCTGAGCACAGCTTGGTCCAGCTCAGCTCAGCCCAGCCTGGCATCACCTGGTTCAGCCCAGCTCAGCTCAGCTCAGCCTGGCATCACCTGGTTCAGCCCAGCCCAGCTCAGCTCAGCCTGGCATCACCTGGTTCAGCCCAGCTCAGCTCAGCTCAGCCTGGCATCACCTGGTTCAGCCCAGCTCAGCTCAGCTCAGCCTGGCATCACCTGGTTCAGCCCAGCTCAGCTCAGCTCAGCCTGGCATCACCTGGTTCAGCCCAGCCCAGCTCAGCTCAGCCTGGCATCACCTGGTTCAGCCCAGCTCAGCTCAGCCCAGCCTGGCATCACCTGGTTCAGCCCAGCTCAGCTCAGCTCAGCCTGGCATCACCTGGTTCAGCCCAGCACAGCCCAGCTCAGCTCAGCACAGCCTGGCATCACTCGGCCCGGCCCGGCCCGGCTCAGCCCACCGCCCCCCATCGTGCCCCACCGGGCCGGCCGCTCTACGCCATCTCCACGGGCACCATGCCGTCCGGCTGCGGCCCCTCTTCAGCCTCATGCTCCATCTCCATCTCCGGCTCCTCCTCCTCCTCCTTAATCTGCGCCGGCCCCCAATAACGAGCTAGGGAGAGGCGCAGCCCCTCCAAGCGCCCATTGGAGAGGTCGATGCCGGGCGGGGCGTCGGGGGGCGGTGGAGGGGGGGGGTCTTCGCGACGTCGGCGTCGGGTGCGAACCTCCAGGCAGTTCTGGCCCTTGAGGTGCCGTTGCAGGTGGTCGTCCTTGGCGAAGGCTTTGTGGCAGAGGTAGCACTCGTAGGGCCGTGCGCCCGTGTGCAGGTGCATGTGGTTCTTCAGGTCGTAGCTGTGCAGGAAGCGGGCGCTGCAGTGCTGGCACGAATAGGGTCGTTCGCCCGTGTGTTTGCGCATGTGGATCTTCAGCTTGTCGTTCCTATAGGGAGGGATGGTGGGGGGGGGGGGGGAGGGGGAGAAAGGGGGAGGGGTCAGGATGCGGGGATAGAGCGGCACGGGTGGGGTGTGGGGTGAGATGGGGGCGGGGGTGAGGTGTGGGGAGAGTATGGGGAACTTATGGGGACCGCGTGAGACAGGGATGTGCTATGGGGACAGCATAGGACAAGGGTGAGCTATGGGGTGGTATGGGGACAGCATGGGGCAGGGGTTGGTAATGGGGGCAGCGTGGGGACCTTTGGGACAGGGGGGTGCTATGGGGACAGCATGGGGCAGGGGTGGGCTATGGGGACAGTATGGGTAAGGCGTGAGCCGTGGGGACAGCATGGGGACCTTTGAGATAGGGATGTGCTATGGGGACAGCATGGGGCAGGGGTTGGTAATGGGGGCAGTGTGGGGACCTTTGGGACAGGGGGGTGCTATGGGGACAGCATGGGGCAGGGGTGAGCTATGGGGATGGTATGGGGACAGCATGGGGCGGGGGGGCTATGGGGACAGCACGGGTAAGGCATGAGCTATGGGGACAGTATGGGGACAGCATGGGGCAGGGGTGAGCTATGGGGACAGTGTGGGGACCTTTGGGACAGGGGGGTGCTATGGGGACAGCATGGGACAAGGGTGAGCTATGGGGACAGTATGGGGACAGCATGGGGCAGGGGTGAGCTGTGGGGACAGAATGGGCACCTCTGGGACAGAGGTGTGCTATGGGGACAGTATAGGACAAGGGTGAGCTATGGGGACAGCATGGGGCAGGGGTGTGCTATGGGGACAGTATAGGACAAGGGTGAGCTATGGGGACAGCATGGGGACAGCATGGGGACAGCATGGGGCAGGGGTGTGCTATGGGGACAGTGTGGGTAAGGCATGAGCTATGGGGCCAGCATGGGGATCTACGGGCCAGGGATGTGCTATGGGGCCAGCATGGGACAAGGGTGAGCTATGGGGACAGTATGGGGACAGCATGGGGCAGGGGTTGGCTACGGGGACAGCATGGGGACCTATAGGGACAGTGTGAGACAGGGGTGTGCTTATGGGGACTGTGTGGGACACGAATGTGCTATGGGTATCTCCAGGAAAGGAACGTGCTATGGAGACCGTGTGGGCATCTGTGGGGCAGGGTCATGCTGGGGGTCAGCACAGCCCCAGGGGGACACCGTGGGCACCCAGGGGACACTGTGGGCACCCAGAGGATACTACAGGCACCCAGAAGACACTACAGGCACCTAGAGGACCCCATGGGCACCCAGGTGGACACCATAGGTACCCAGGGGACACTGTGGGCACACAAGGGGGCACTGCGGGAACCCAGGGGACACATGGGGCAGGGGACACTGAAGGCACCCAGAGGACACCATGGGCACCCAGAGGTCACCACGGGCACTCAGGGGATGCTGTGGGCACCCAGGGGACACCATGGGCACCCAGGGGGACACATGGGGCAGGGGACACTGCAGGCACCCAGAAGACCCCATGGGTACCCAGGGCACAGCATGGGCACCCAAGTGGACACCATGGGTACTCAGGGGACCCCATGGGCACCCAGGTGGACACCGTGAGCACCCAGAGGACACCATGGGCACCCAGGGGGACACTACGGGAACCCAGGGAGACACGTGGGGCAGGGGACACTGAAGGCACCCAGAGGACCCCATGGGTACCCAAGGCACACCATGGGCACCCAGGTGGACACCATGGGTACTCAGGGGGACACTGCGGGAATCCAGAGGACACCGCAGGCACCCAGAGGACACCATGGGGCAGGGGACACCACGGGCACCCAGAAGACCCCATGGGCATCCAGGTGGACACCGTAAGCACCCAGATGGACACTCGTGGGCACCCAGGGGACACCACGGGCACCCAGGGGGACACTACGGGAACCCAGGGAGACACGTGGGGCAGGGGACACCACGGGCACCCAGAAGACCCCATGGGCATCCAGGTGGACACCGTAAGCACCCAGATGGACACTCGTGGGCACCCAGGGGACACCACGGGCACCCAGGGGGACACTACGGGAACCCAGGGAGACACGTGGGGCAGGGGACACTGAAGGCACCCAGAGGACACCACGGGCACCCAGAGGACCCCATGGGTGCCCAGGGCACACTATGGGCACCCAGGTGGACACCATGGGTACTCAGGGGGACACTACATGAACCCAGGGAGACACGTGGGGCAGGGGGCACTGAAGGCACCCAGAGGACACCACGGGCACCCAGAGGACCCCATGGGTGCCCAGGGCACACTATGGGCACCCAGGTGGACACCATGGGTACTCAGGGGGACACTACATGAACCCAGGGAGACACGTGGGGCAGGGGACACTGAAGGCACCCAGAGGACACCATGGGCACCCAGAGGACACCATGGGTACCCAGGGCACACTATGGGCACCCAGGTGGACACCATGGGTACTCAGGGGGACACTACATGAACCCAGGGAGACACGTGGGGCAGGGGGCACTGAAGGCACCCAAAGGACACCACGGGCACCCAGAGGACCCCATGGGTGCCCAGGGCACACTATGGGCACCCAGGTGGACACCATGGGTACTCAGGGGGACACTACATGAACCCAGGGAGACACGTGGGGCAGGGGGCACTGAAGGCACCCAGAGGACACCACGGGCACCCAGAGGACCCCATGGGTACCCAGGGCACACTATGGGCACCCAGGTGGACACCATGGGTACTCAGGGGGACACTACATGAACCCAGGGAGACACGTGGGGCAGGGGACACTGAAGGCACCCAGAGGACCCCATGGGTACCCAGAGGACCCCATGGGTGCCCAGGGCACACTATGGGCACCCAGGTGGACACCATGGGTACTCAGGGGGACACTACAGGAACCCAGGGAGACGCACGGGGCAGGGGGCACTGAAGGCACCCAGAGGACACCACGGGCACCCAATGGACGCATGGGGCAGGGGCCACCCCGGGGCCACCGCCATCACCTTGGCACTCACCGCGTGAAGCGCACGCCGCACACCTGGCAGGCGAAGGGCTTCTCTCCCGTGTGCGTGCGCATGTGGCGCGGCAGTTTGCCGGCACCGTGGATGACTTTGTGGCACACGGGGCACTCCTGAGGCATTTGGGAACGCCGTTTGCGCACCAATTTATCGGGGCTATCCAGCCCGGGCGCCAGCGCCTCGTGGTGCAGCGAACTCAGATAAGCCATCAGATCGGGATCGATGGCGTCGTCGTCCGAGCCGCCCTCCTCGGGGGACATCTGGTACGGAAAGGGGAAGGCGTGCGGGGGCAGCTCCTCCTCCTCGGGCACCTCGAAAGCCTCGTAGGGCTGCGCCAAGCCCTCCGGCATCGGGGGAGGGGAAGGGGGCTGCGGGGCGGGCAGGGGGCTGTGGGAGCCTTCGGCCTCGGCGGGCGGCTCCTCGCTGTGGTTGTTGAGGCGTGCGCCGCGCGCCTGCAGGAATTTGCGGGTCTTCTTGCTGCGGCGGGCGGCGGGGCGGGCGGGGGGAGCGGCGGGGGGGTCCCCGTCGGGGAGGGTGGCAAACGCTTCCAGGTAACGGCGGGCGCGCTCGCAGTCGTCGTCATCGGGGCCGGGAGCTTCCAAGCCGTGGCACTGCAGGATGTCGGCGCAGGCGGCGATGACGCAGGGGATCTCCAGCAGCTGGGCCGCCTGCAGCACCTCGCCCATGTTGGAGCTGCTGATGGTCAGCGTGGCGGTGTAGGCGAACTCCAGCAGAGCTCCCAAAGCTTCAGGCCCCACGAAGTCCAACTCGCAAACCTCCTGGCCCGGCCCCGGCCCCGCAAACAGCTTCTTGAAGTAGCGGCTGCAGGCGGCCAGCACGGCGCGGTGCGTGCGGTACTCCAAGCCCTGCGTCTTGATGGTGACGTCGCACAGCACCCCCCGGTGCCGCTGCTCGTTCAGGCTGCTCAGCAGCTCGCTGCTGTGCTCGGGGAAGGGGATGCCGATCAGGTCGTCCTCGGGGCTCGCCATCGTCCTCACCTGCGGGAGCAGAAGGTGAGGGGGATCAGCGCCGGGCGGCACCCATGGGTGCCAAAGCGTCGGCTCTGTTGTGGTGCAAGGAGACTCATTCCACCATGCAGCACCCATGGATGCTAAAACGGCAATTCTGCTGCAGTGCTGCAGTGTTGCAGTGCAAAAATCTCCTTCCACCATGCAGCACCCATGGGTGCCAAAGCATCAGCTCTGCTGTGGTGCAAAGAATCTCCTTCCACCATGCAGCACCCATGGGTGCCAAAGTGGCAATTCTGCTGCAATGCTGCAGTGCAAAAATCTCCTTCCACCACGCAGCACCCATGGGTGCCAAAACGTCGTCTCTGCTGTGGTGCAAAGAATCTCCTTCCACCATGCAGCACCCATGGGTGCCAAAGCATCAGCTGTGCTGCAGTGCAAGGAAACCTCATTCCCACCATGCTGCACCCATGGGTGCCAAAGCATCAGCTCTGCTGCAGTGTTACAGTACAAAAATCTCCTTCCACCATGCAGCACCCATGGGTGCCAAAGTGGCAATTCTGCTGCAATGCTGCAGTGCAAAAATCTCCTTCCACCATGCAGCACCCATGGGTGCCAAAACGTCGTCTCTGCTGTGGTGCAAAGAGTCTCCTTCCACCATGCAGCACCCATGGGTGCCAAAGCATCAGCTGTGCTGCAGTGCAAGGAAACCTCATTCCCACCATGCTGCACCCATGGGTGCCAAAGCATCAGCTCTGCTGCAGTGTTACAGTACAAAAATCTCCTTCCACCATGCAGCACCCATGGGTGCCAAAGTGGCAATTCTGCTGCAATGCTGCAGTGCAAAAATCTCCTTCCACCACGCAGCACCCATGGGTGCCAAAACGTCGTCTCTGCTGTGGTGCAAAGAATCTCCTTCCACCATGCAGCACCCATGGGTGCCAAAGCATCAGCTGTGCTGCAGTGTTACAGTGCAAAGAATCTCCTTCCACCATGCTGCACCCATGGGTGCAAAGCATCAGCTCTGCTGCAGGGTGGGCGCCCCAAGAGCGGTCTGCCAGAGGGGTGCACGGCTCAGCATCACCTCCGAGCACCCAAATTTCGGTTGGACGCCGTGGAACCGACGCGTGCCGCCGTCGGGCCCCCACCGCATCCCCCCGCCCTCCTCCCTCCACCGCCGCCCCCAAAGCGACCGCAGCAAAGGGGGAAATCTCAGCGCGGCGCCTTTGAGCGGCGTCGAGGCGCAGCGCTTCCTGCCTGCCCACCCCACCGCATCCCCCCGGCCCACCCCACCGCATCCCCCCGCCTCGCCGGGCGCAGCTCCCCGTCCTGGGAACGCGGGTGGGCGGCATTGCCGGGAAGAAGGGCCCCCCCCAGGGCTGGGGGCCGCCCCGCGAAGCCCAACCGGGCTGGGAAGACGGGGCCGCGCTTCCTGCCCGCAGATTAGGATCAGCGCAGCGCTGGGTTCCTGCCCCCACTCCCAGTGGGGGCCCAGCCCCCTCCCTACGCTTTGCCCCAGCCCCGGGCCGCTCCTCGCCCAGCCAAGCCCTGCCTGCGTGAGCAGGGCCTTTCCCACGCTGCAGCTGGCAGAGCTTTGCGTCAGCGGTGCCATAAAAGCGGCACCGAGGCCTCTCCGAGCTGGCGGCCCCATAGGGCAGGTTGTGCCCGGCACGGCGGTACTGGCACCGGGGGGGGGGGGGGAGGAAGGGAGAGGGGGGTGGTGGGCATCCCTGCGGTGCTGTGCTTTGGGGATCGCACCTGGAGCGACATACGTGGCAAAGTGGGAGCCCTGGGTGGGCGATGGATGCAGTCCTGAGTGCTGAGTGTGGGGACGGTGGCAGAGGAGCTGCAGATCGGATCGGGTCCTGGTGCACGGCACGGTGCTCCATGGCTGCGTGGTGGCACTGGGAAAGGGGCTGTCTGGTGGCACAGGCAGCACCAAGTGTGTGGCATCGCCATGTCTGAGCTTCGGGTGGAGGCTGTGCCATGGAGGAAAGCCAGGTTGTGCCATGGGGCAAAGCCTGACTGTGCCATGGAGGAAAGCCAGGAGGTGCCACGGAGGAAAACCAGGATGTGCCATAGAGCGAAACCAAGTTGAGCTACAGAGCAAAACCAGGCTGTGCCATAAAGCAAAACCAGGCTGTGCCATGGAGCAAAACCAGGCTATGCCATAAAGCAAAGCCAGGCTGTGCCACACAGGAAAGCCAGGTTGTGCCACAGCGCAAAACCAGGCTGTGCCATGGAGCAAAACCGAGCTGTGCCAGAAAGAAAACCAGGTTGTGCCATGGAGCAAAGTCAGGCTGTGCCACAGAGTAAAACCAAACTGTGGCATGGAGCAAAACCCAGTTGTGCCACACAGAAAAGCCAGGCTGTGCCATAAAGCGAAACCAGGCTGTGCCATGGAGCAAAACCATGAGGTGCCATGGAGCAAAACCAGGATATGGCATAGAGCAAAGCCAGGCTGTGCCATGGAGCAAAACCAGGATATGGCATAGAGCAAAGCCAGGCTGTGCCATGGAGCAAAACATGAGGTGCCATGGAGCAAAACCAGGCTGTGCCATGGAGCAAAACCAGGCTGTGCCACAGAGCAAAACAAGGTTGTGCCACGGAGCAAAACTAGGATATGCCCCATACAGCGAAACCAGGCTGTGCCACGCAGAGCAAAACGAACTTGTGCCATGGAGCAAAACCAGGCTGTGCCATAAAGCAAAACCAAGCCGTGCCACGAAAGCAAAACCCAACTGCGCCACGGAGCGCAGCCATGCAGAGCGAAACCGCGCTGCCGGTGCCGCCGGACATCGCCGTGCCGAGCTGCGCCCAACTCCACGCGGACGGGTCGGACCGCTCCGAACCGAAGCCCGCCGCCGTGGCCGTGCCAAGCCGCGCGGTGCCGTCGGCGGGCGGGGGGAACGTGCCCCCTCTTGCCCGCGGAGGGGCGGCGCGGCCGGCGGCCCCCGGCGCAGGAGCCCATCCCCATCCCCGCGCCGGCCGCTCCCTGCGCTTGGGTGCTCGCCAAACTGGGGCTGCCTCGGCAGGCGGCTGGGAACGGCCCCGGAGCAACCGGCTGCGGAGCCGCCCCGCGCTGCCGAGCAGGCCCGACCGGCAGGGCAAGCGGCAGCCGCCCCTGAAACTGGGAAGCGGGCAGCGCCGACCGCCCGGGATGCCGGCGCCGTCCGACGTCCCCGTGCCCACCCCTGCGGGGGTCCGCGGTGCCCACGAGGCGGGGGCGAAGGGATTAGGGGCGATTAAAGCATCAGGGCGCCGGGAGCCAACAGGCTGCGACAGCCCCCGATGGGATCAGAGGGATTAGCAGCGGGGGGGGGGGATTAGGGGAGGTGAGCGCGCTGCGCTTCGTGGGAGGGGGGGGGGGGCGCGGTGCCATCGAGAAACCCGGGGCTGAGGCAGGATGGGAGGCACGCGGTGGCAGGATGGACAGACGGACCGGTGTGCGTCGCACCCCGCATCCCTGTGCCTCGCAGCTCCTCCTGTTCGCAGGGCCGGCAGCGCTGCTGTGCTCGGCCGGGTGCAGCTTCGCGCAGGAGGGGATCAGCAGCGCGCAAAGACCCCCGCAGCACCGCAGCGCTGCTTCCAGGCCGCTGCACGGCTGCTGTTCACACATCTCTGCCGTTCTCGGGAGAGGGCGGGTGGGGGGGAGGGGGTGCGCGAATCTCCAGCGCTCCTTCCGCTGATAGCGAAGTGGGGGGCGAAGGATGGAGCCGGGACCCCCGGGCGGATGCCCGCGGATGAAGGACCGGCGCTGGGGGCGGGGAGGTGGCAGGAGGGGGATTTTCCATCGCGCCCAACCGCCCGTCCGCCGCTTCTCCCCCGACACCCCGGCCCCCCCCGCGCATCCTCCCCACGGGAGCGAAGTCACATGCTGAGCGGGTGCCATCGAGGAGATCGCAGCGGTGATAAGGAAACTGGGGGGTTGGGGGGCGGGGGGGGAGCAAGGTGTGAAGCTGTCGGAGCCGCTCCCAGCCCCACGGAGACCCTCGGATGGCACACGGGGACAATGTCCCCTTGGGGGCAGAGTGATGGGGAGGGGAGCATCACGCTGCCCGTCCCCCCCATCCCCCCCCACCCAAAGAGCAGCACTTTCTCGGTTACGTCAATGCCCGCAGCCGGGCCCCGTTTCGCCCTCGGCGGCCGCGCGGGGTTGAGGAAAGGAGAGGAGGGGGGTGGGGAGGGGGATTCGTTCCCAGTGCCGAACGGGCAGCCGTGCCCCCAGCACGCTGCAATGGGAACAATGGCTGCGGGTCACCGTGACACCGCACCGCCGGCCCCACGGCACCTGCCAGCCCCACCGCGCCGTGGGGCCGCACGCGGGCACGGGGCCAACCCGCACCCGGACCGTGGCACAGAGGGACCCCAGACCGTGTCCTCCCCACCGCATGCGGGTGGACGATGGGGATGGGGGTCCTGGGGAGCGCTGCCCCCCACCTCGGGATGATCCCAGCTGCTGCCGCGCTGTCGAGGGACTTCACAGCTGCAGTGGGGAGAATGAGTCAGCCAGGAAGGTGAGCGCAGCGCCCGGCCCCTCGCCCCACGGGGCCCTTTGGGAGCCGGGAAGGGACCCAAACGGCCGGGCGTCCCCCCACCCACCCATCCCCAAAGGCAGCCTGGGTGCCCCGTAGGGTCGGCGTGGCTGTGGGATGGGGGCTGCGCAGCCCTCTGCCCAACAGCACCTGCTGGAGCGTGGTAATGGGTGGCGGGTGGGGGTCCGGCCTGGCTGGTGGCCCCAGTGTGTGGGTGGGGGTCCTGGGGGTCCCGGTGTCGGAGGGGAGCCCGGATGAGGGCTGGGGAAGCGCTCCCCACTCTTTGAAAGAAGAAAACAGCGAGCGCACAAGAAAGGAAATGGGTTGAAGAGATGAGAGGGTAAACAGCACCCACCCACCCCACAGCCAGGGGGGTGAGCCGCCCCATACCGGGACCCCATCCCATTATGCACCCACCCAGCTGCCCCCAAACCTCGAACTCCCCACGGCCACGGGGCTGAGCCCTCAGCAGTGTGGGCACACATCACAGCACAGCCCCATCCTGGTGCTCAGCCCCACGCCACGCAGTGCCGGACTCAAGGCCACGTCCTCAACGCCGCCCCCACCACCACCTGCAGCGGGAACCCACCGCCCCTCACCCACCGGGGCCAACCCACCACCCACAGGGCCCCATCCCAGCACCACGGCCCCAACCCACCACCAAAACCATCCCCGTGCCATGTGCCAGCAGAGGGGACCCCGCGGTGGCCGCGCCGTGCCGCCCATCCCATCCCATCCCATCCCATCCTCCCCATCCCACCGCAGGGCTCTCTCGATGCCAGCATCCCACCGCCAGCCCCAAAGCCACCTGGAAACGGCCCCGTTGCCACCCCACGTCCTCCCACCCCACATCCCCATCCCCACGGATGGCAGCGGGGTGGGCAACGCCGCTCACCTGGCGCCTGTGCCCGCGTGGCCGGGCGCTGCTCCGGCGGAGGCAGGGAGGGTGCAGGGTGCTGCTGTGTGAACTTGGCCCCGCTCCCCGCTGCACTTCAGCTCGGATCCCACCTCAAAAGGAGTCGACGCCCACACCCCGGGTCACGCACCTCCCAGCCCCGCTTCCCAGAACACACACAGCATTAACCCTTCTGCAGCCGACGCCAACCCGGAACGGGGCGAGGGGGAACCCCGAACCCCCTTCCCAGCAGAGGAAATTCCCAAAGGTGCCGGCACGGTTGGCACCGCACCGCAGCCATCCCCTCCCCATCGCCACGGTGTCACCGTGAGGCTCCCGTCCCTCCCGCCGCCCCGGGGCTGGGCGATGGGTGCCGGCTGCTCACTGCTGGCCACGGCCGGGAGCCGGGCTGCCACCGCAGGGCTGGGCTCGGTGCAGCGTGCCACAGCCTGTCCTCGGCCCCCTGCGCATGCCCGTCCTGCTCTGCCCCATAACCAGCCCCAATGCCAGGCCCGTGGCTGCTGCCGTGCCATCACAGCCGGCCCCAATGTCAGGCCATCCATGGGTCCTACTGTGACCCCATAACCATGGGTGCTGCTGTGACCCCATAGCCAGCCCATCTATGGGTGCTGCTGTGATCCCGTAACTAGCCCATCCATGGGTGCTGCTGTGTCCCCATATCCAGCCCATCCATGGGTGCTGCTGTGACCCCATAACCAGCCCCAATGTCAGGCCACCCATGGGTCCTGTTGTGTCCCCATATCCAGCCCATCCATGGGTGCTGCTGTGACCCCAATGCCAGCCCATCCATTGGTGCTGCTGTGACCCCAATGCCAGCCCATCCATGGGTGCTGCTGTGACCCCATAGCCAGCCCCAATGCCAACCCATCCATGGGTCCTGTTGCGTTCCCATAGCCAGCCCATCCCTGGGTCCTGCTGTGTCCCCATAGCCAGCCCATCCATAGGTCCTGCTGCGACCCCATAACCAGCCCATCCATGGGTCCTGTTGTGACCCCATAACCAGCCCCAACGCCAGGCCCACGAGTGCTGCTGTGACCCCATAGCCAGCCCATCCATGGGTCCTGTTATGTCCCCATAACCAGCCCCAATGCCAGGCCCATGGGTGCTGCTGTGTCCCCATAACCAGCCCCAATGCCAGGCCCATGGATCCTACTGTGACCCCACAGCCACCCCCAGTGCTAGCCCATCCACGGGTTCTGCTGTGACCCCATAGCCAGCCCCAATGCCAGGCAATCCATAGGCACTGCTGTACCCCCATAGCCAACCCATCCGTGGGTGCTGCTGTGTCCCCATAGCCAGCCCCACTACTAGGCCCAAGGGTCCTGCTATGCTCCCATAGCCAGCCCATCCATGGGTCCTGCTGTGACCCCATAGCAGACCCCAAAGCCAACCCATCCATGGGTCCTGCTGCATCTCTACAGTCAGCTCCAAGGGTCCTGCTGTACCCCCATAGCAGACCCCAATGGCAGGCTGCCCATGGGTGCTGCTGTGCCCCTTTAACCAGCTCCATGGGTCCTGCTGTGCCCCTATTATAGCAGACCCCAATGCCAGGCTGCCCATGGGTGCTGCTGTGCCCCTATAACCAGCTCCATGGGTCCTGCTGTGCCCCTGTAGCAGACCCCAATGCCAGGCTGCCCATGGTTGCAGCTGTGCCCCTATAGCTGACCCCAATGCCCATGGGTCCCATCACACAGCACTGTGGCAGACGTGTGTGCTGCAGGAAGCCTGGCACCAATACCCTGAGCACACCGTAACCCAGGGAGGGGGCTCTCAGATGGTCCCAGCCACCCCATGGCACCCATCCCTCCTCCATTCCACACCCCCTGGCCACATCCCCCTCATTCCCCCCCCCCCAGCCCCCCCCCCTCGCTCCCTGGGGCAGGCTCAGGCTTCTCGCAATGCCCCCATAATTACACCCTCTGCGTCCCCAGCCAAACAGCAATTAGTGCCCGAGCTGCAGCCCCACACCCCAGCACCCGCCCACACCAACACAGCACCCGGATGGGCAGTGCCACGGGGCCACAGTGGGGCTCCAACCCCCACCCCACCCCCCCAGATCCCACCCACAGCCGTGCCAGCAGGAGGCAGAAAGGGGAAGAGCGCTGCAGCTGCTGGGGGGGGGACGTGTGTGTGGAAGGGGGGGGGGGGGGGGCCCTCCAGCAACGTTCTCAGAAAGACGCTGCCGTGCGTTGTGCAAGAGCTCAGCCCCAAGGGAGGGCAGGCAGAGGGGCAGCAGCCACCCCATGGCATCTCCGTGGGCACCTGTGTGTCACCACGGTTCAGTGATTGCATTCCTGGTGCACCGTGATGCTCCGAGCTGCCAGGACCTGGAGGTGGGCACAGGACCCGGAGGTGGGCACAGGACCCGGAGGTGGGCACAGGACCCGGAGGTGGGCACAGGACCCACACCAAAAACCCCGCAAGGGAGGGAGGGAGCGT
Organism: Crossoptilon crossoptilon; assembly: GCA_036346035.1. Lineage (NCBI taxonomy): Eukaryota > Metazoa > Chordata > Aves > Galliformes > Phasianidae > Crossoptilon > Crossoptilon crossoptilon. Next base: position 104,340 of record JARXNR010000278.1, on the reverse strand, counting down.
GGCACCTGCCTGCCAACCCTGCCCTTTGCTCCCCATAAAGGAGGGGAACGGCGCCAGCCCCCCCTGGCCCAGGTGTGCCAGGTGCTAAGGGCGGGAGATAAGGTGGGCGAGGCGGGCAGGGAGGGGCTCACATGGGCACGCAGCCCTGACTCAGGGTTCCCGCTGGTGGCCGGGCCCCATTGGGGGGGGTGACTCACCACGGCCCCCCCACCCTGGGGGTGTTGCAACCGTCCCCGGCGCCAGCACCGGCCGCAGAGGGGGGTGCAGCACCCAGCTTGGGGTGGGGGGGATGTGCACCCAATGGGGATCTCTCCGGTGGGCTGCAAGAGAGCCACGCTCCATCCTCACCTGGCACCGTTTGGGATGCACAGAGCCAGATTGGAGCACGGCTCAAAAGCATCCCGGCACCAGGCCCGGTTCACAGGGCAGCACCGGCACCGAACCACGGCCACCATTGGGATCCTGATGTCCCCCAACCCAGCAGCACCGGGATGGAAGGCGTGCGGAGCTCCCCATGGAGAGCAGCCCCCCCCCCCCACCCCCCCCTGCTCCTGGAGGTGCTGAGCCCGGGTGTCCCATGGAGCAGACGAGGTCGGATGCTGCGCTGTCCCCGCATGCACCCGGACACGGCGCTGCGTAGAGGCAGGAGGAAGGAACAGGGAAGGAAGGGGTTGCTAAAACTGAGGGGGAACAGGAAGGAAATGGTCAACAGCAACCACGGGGTCCGGCCATCCCAGTAGGGGTGAAACCCACCACCCTGAGGTGTGTGGGGGGGGCAGGGAGGAGCTGAGGGGGGGGAGGAGCAGAGCTCCAAATTGACCTCCTGCAGCCAGGATGGTGGGAGGGGGGCACTGGAGAGCGCCGTGCTCCTGCCTCTGCCCCATGGACCCCATGGGCAGTGGGATCCAAATGGGGCAGCCCTGCTCCCACCACCCCACAGCGCACAGACAGAGCCCCCCCTCCCCCTGAGGGCAGTCAGACCCCCAGGTCCCATCACACAGCCCCGGGGTGGGGGGGTGGGCAGGAGGAGTATGGATGGATGACATTGCCCCCCACCCATCCTGGTGGCAAGCTGAGCACCCAGAACTGCTGGCATAGGACAGACCCTGATGCTCCATCCCGTGGGGTCACCCAGCAAGGACAGTGCCAGCCCGCAGCCCCCCCTTACACCCCCCGAAATAGCCCAGCTTCCGCCCCCACGCAGCTGCCTCCAGCTCCCCGCTGCCCACAGCTGATCCGGGGCAGGAGGGAGGGGGCAGGCGGCTCTAATCCCCCCCGAGCCCACTTAGCACGGCTGTACCCCCCCCCCCCCCTTTCTCCGATCCACACAGCACTGAGACCTCCACCCCCCCACCCCCTCCCCAACCTGGGGCAGCGACACAGAGCTGGACACGCAGCCAGCCCACGGCACGTGGGGCCGTCCCCACGTTGTCCCCAAACCGGGATGTCCCCCCACTCAGCCACCCGTCCCGGGAATTCCCCCCCCCCGCTTCCTTTCCCCGTCCCATCGCGCACAGCATCCCCGCACCCATCCTCACCACGGCATCTCCACAAGGACCGGGCAACGGGGACAGCACCGGGGCTCAGCACGGAACGCTCACATCCCCGCGCTGCTCCGTGCCATCCCGTAGCACCGAGGTCGGGCACGCAGCCCCCAGACCCCCCCCGCTCCCCCCAACCCCTCCCTCCCCCCACAACTCACCGCCGCCTGCAGCCGCTGCCCATGGGGACGCAGCGGGGACGGCCGGGGCAGCGCGGAGCACGCACAGCTGAGCCTGCCGGGAGAGGCCAGCGCTCTGACCTACTTCTCCTTCCGCATCACCTGCTTTCATTTTCCCTCGCCACGGTTCAGTCCCCCCCCCCCCCAACCACCACCACCACCACCACCTCCCGCCCACGGCCCCAACCCGTCACGCTGGTGGCTCTTCGGGGACACCGGGACCCGGCGGCTCCCTACGGCACCGGAGGGGTGACGGCGTTGTGCCACCGGGCCCTCGGTGCGGTGAAGGTCACCGGGCACAGCTGGGGACAGGCACGGCCGCCTTCTCGCCCCCCCTCCCGCTTCCCCCTTGGCCACTCCAGTCACCTCCCTGGCACGAAGCGAGTCGGACGGGTCTCAGCCCGGCCCCTCGCTCCGTCCTCGGTCGCCCCGGGGCTCAGCGGGGTGTGGACACGCAGCTCAACGCGGGGATGCAGCTCTGCCCCAGGGACACGGGAGATGCGGGGACGGCAGCCTCTCCCCCCTCCCCCCCCCCATCGCTCCATTGGGGAGGGGGGGGTTTCTATGGAAAAGCCCCGGCACTGGGGGAGTGCGAGCGCTCCCGGGGGCTCCCGCCAGCAACCAGCGCTGCCAGGAGAGATTTCTGCGTGGTTTCATCATCCACCGCCGCCCCGAAGGAGAAGTTCCTGCTCCGTCGCAGGACACCCACCCACCCTTCAGGGCCGGGCTGCGGGGCTGCGCCCACCGCCTTCAAACCCCCCCCCCCCTCCATACACCACCACCACCACCCCCCCCCCCCCCCCCCCCCCCCCGCGTGTGCGCGCTCGGGGCCTTCGTGTGCCACGTGTGCACCGAGGGTGCATGGCAGCAGCTGGCAGAGCTGCGGCCACAGCTTCGGGCTCAGCGCTGCTGTCTGTCAAGTACGGGGGGGGGGTCAGCCCTACAAAGCCCTCAGAGCCCCCCGGGATGCTGTTCTCCACGCCCCCAGCCCGGTGGTCACCTCCCCAGGCCTCAGCGTGGCAGCAGCCAGGTTAACCCACTCCATCCCCCCCAAATCCCCCCCCCAGGAGTTGCCCGTTCTCTCTGCAGAGCCCCCACATCGCAGTCCCACTGCCCCACATCCCTCTGCAGCCCCACAGCTTCCCCTTCTCTGGGCTCCAAGCTGAAGTTCCCCTCTCTCCACACCCAGCGCTACCACAACCACGTGCCCTCACCGGGGGACCCCAAACCGTGAGACCCCCCCCACCCTCCACCCCCACCGTGTGGGAACAGCGCCCAGAAAGCCACCGACCTGGCTCTGCTCGGGGAAACTGAGGCACGGTGAGACACCCCGAAGGCGCCGAACCCAAAGGCAGCACCCAGAGCTCGAGGCCAGAAGGGGACCCCGGTACCCAAAGAGAGCAGCACCGCGTCCCCAAACGGAGCAGCCCCCGATCAAGGGCAGCCGCAGCCCAAGACAACGGCCGTTGTCTGGCGTGAGGGTAAACACCCCACCCCGCCCCGGACAAACAGCAGCGGGGGCAGCGGCCCGGGGGGAGCACAGCACGGAGCTGGGTGCGGGGCAGAGTCCACAAAGCTCAGGGTGCCCGAAGGGTGGGGGGGGGGGGCGAGCACCATGGTCACCCCCCTGGCTGCCTGGAATTGGGTGAAACAGCACCGCGGCCCCGGTTTTGCCATCGGGTGTCATTCCCAACCGTGAGCTCACCGGGGCAGGGCAGGTCCCCGGCAGGCCTTACGCAGAAGGACGCGGGGATGCAGGGACACCAAATGGGGACAGGGAGCAGCAAGGGGGGAGGGGGGAGGTCAGCACCCCCTCTGCCTGCGCGCCCGAGGGGCTCAGCCGCCGCCGATCCGCGGGACGGTGCCACGCGTGGGCCGGGAGCACCGGAGCGGCGGACCGGCAGCGCCAGGGCGAGAGGAGGGGACGCGTCCCGGTGTCCGGTTATTCACCGCCGCAGCCCCGGGATCGCTCCCCGAGTCCCGAGCGGTGCGCGCAGCCCCCACCCCCCCCTCCTGGCACCGCGCCCGCCGACGTGTCCGCGTCCGCCGGCAGTTTCTCGTCCCCGCCGCTCCCGGTGCGCGGAACGAACGGAGCCATAGGGAACCGCACCGGGAAACGCACCGGGAACCGGACGCGGAACGGGCGCACCGCTCCGGAGCCAAACCCGGGACCGAGCGCACCGAGCGGCACCGGCCCCGCCGCAGAGCACCGGAACGGCGCGACTCACCGGAGCCGGGCTGCGGGCACCGGGCCGGTGGCGGTGCGTCCGTCGCTCCCTCCGTACAGACAGAACCGTCGGTCCGCCGGGCCCCGCGTTCCCCCCCGCCCGCTCCGCGCCTCCTCCGGTCTCCACCTGCGCGTTCCGCGCTCACCTGCGCGCCCCGCCCCGCCCAGCGCCGGTCCCGGGGCCGCAGCCCCGCCTCCGCCTCCACCTGCACCGCCGCCCCGCCCGGCCCCCCCCACCGCCGCCACCCGGTAGCGCCCGCCCCCGCCGCGCCCATTGGGCAGCGCTCCGCATCGCCCGCCTCCTATTGGCGGAGGGAGTTGTCCGTCACCCCCCGTGCCGTCCCCCCCCCTTCCCTCGGGGGAGGGCGGCGGCGTGCCCCCCCCCCCCCCCCCCCCCCCCCACCCCCCCCCCCGGGGCCGGCGGGGAGCGGAGCGGTGGGGCCCGGCCGTGGGGAGCGGGGGGGAGGAAGAGCGGAGTCAGAGCGCCGGGGGGGGGGGGACGCCGGGGAGGGAGCGCGCTCACACCGGGGCCGCCCCCCGCTGGGGGGAGCCCGGTCCGGCGGTGCCGCGCCCGGTGCCGCGCCCGGTGCCAGGCGCTGAGCGCTCCGCCCGCTGCGGCCGCGGAGCTCCGGGCCCGCCCCGCTCGGTGCCGGCTGCGGGGGAGGGGGGGAGAACGGGGAAGAGGGCACCGGGATGGATAAACGGGAAATCGGAGAGAGGGGAACGGAGCACCGGGAGTGGAGAACGGGGCGCCGGAACGGAGAACGGAAAAGCGAGGGGGGAGGGGGGGTTGAGAAAGGAAAAGCTGGGGACGGATAACCGAGCGTCGGGATGGAGAACGGGGGTGAAGAATCGGGCAGCGAAGAACGGGAAACCGGGCGCCGTGCACCGACTGGCGCTGAGAAGCGGGCACCGGGCGCGGAGCGCCTCCCGGCCCTGCGGTGCCGGTGAACGGTGCGGGCGGAGCCCCCCCTCCCCCGGCAGGTGCCGGTCGGGGGTCCCGTTCCGACCCGTTCGGCCGCCTCCGGGCCCAGGGGGGACGGCAGAGGGCGGCCCGGCCCCGCGCTCACCTCGCCTCACCCCGACCCCCCCGGAGCGCTCCTGACTCAGAGCCCGGCGCGGCCGCTGCCCGGAGCGGGTGGAAAGTGTGAGCCGCCGCCGTGCGCTGCCAATGCAAACACCGCCCCGCAGACGTTATGTCAGCGAGGAGGGCGGGGGGCTCCGCTCCGGGCCGGTCCCCGCCTCTCCCGGTTCCTCCGGTGCCCCGGTGCTCGCTCCCGATTCGTTCATCCCCTCCTCTGCCGCCGGTACCGGGCACCTGCGGACGTTCCCTTTTGCTTTTCCCGAGCGCAACGCGATGCACGGAGCTGCATCTCCGTCCGTCCGTCCGTCCATCGTTCCGTCCACCCACCTGCCTCACCTCCACCCAGCTCTAACCCTGCGGTCACCTGTCCGTCTATCTGTCCGTCCGTCCCCAACCGCACCGCCGGACCCATCCCGGGGGTTCGGATCAATCCCGGGGGTTCGGATCGATCCCGGGGGTTCGGATCGATCCCGGGGGTTCGGAACCCGCTCGGGGTTCCCACAGAGGCGGAGGCTTCTGAGGGGGGAAATCCGCCAAAAATCCCCTCCCCTCCGCTGCCACCGAAACCCCCCATCCCCAACCCGAAACCGTCCTCCCACGGCCCCGCCGCCTTCCGGTGCCCCCGTGGCGGAGCCCCCCCGCACCCCACCCTCATCCCGCACGGGGTCCCACCGCAGCCCCACCGCTTCCAACCGGAGGCAAAAGGTTTCCGTTCCCACTTCCCCAACCCCCTCATCCCCGCCACCCCCATTCCCCCGGTTCTTCCCGCAGCCCCGCACCGCCCTCCCGGGCCCCGAGGCCGCAGCCCCCGCCCCGTACGGCCCCGCCGCTATTTTTAACCGCTGCGTTATTTCGGTGCCCCGCGTTCTCGCTCCGCCGCACCGTTCCCTCCCGCAGCCCCGACGGCGCGGACCGCGCTCACCTCGTAGCACCGGGAACGGGCGGGGGCCGCGGAGCCGCCAGGCCCCGTCTATGCCGGGCCGGCGGCGTGGCAGGAAGGACCGGGCGGTCATCTCGGCCCGGCCCGGCCGCCTGCAGAGGGCACTGCCGGTCCCCGGAGCGCAACGGAGCCCCCGGGTGACGGCACCGGGGCGGCCCCGGGGGGGTGGCGGCGGAACGCGGCGAGACGCGGAGAGTTTTGGTTGCCGGTGACACCGTTTATTGGAGTTATAAATAACGGATGCAAATCGGGTGCGGAGGGATGGAGGAGGGAGGGGGGGGGGGGGGGAGGAGGGCTGCCCCAGATGTGCTCATCTTCCTACGGTCCCGCTGTGCTCACCTGCTTGGATTCCAGCTGTGCTCACACCCCACATTCCAGCTGTGCTCACCGGCACCGCCTCGGATGTGCTTTTCTGCCCGTATTCCAGCTGTGCTCAACCCCCCCACCCGCATTCCAGCTGTGCTCACCTGCCCCACGCTCACTCCAGCTGCGCTCACTTCCCACACTCCAGCTCTGCTCACCTGCACTGCCTCGGTTGTGCTTCTCTGCCCCCTACTCCAGCTGTGCTCACCCCTCATTCCATCAATTCCCCATTCCAGCTGTTTTCACTCCCCTCACTCCAGCTGTTTTCACCCCCTCATTCCAGCTGTTCTCCCCCTCATTCCATCAATTCCCCATTCCAGTTGTGCTCACCCCTCATTCCAGCTGTTTTCGCCCCCCTCGTTCCAGCTGTTCTCACCCCTCATTCCATCAACTCCCCATTCCAGCTGTGATTACCTCCATTCCTCAGCTGTGCTCACCCCTCATTCCATCAATTCTCCATTCCAGCTGTGCTCACCCCCTCATTCCAGTTGTGCTCACCTCATTCCAGCTGTGCTCACCCCTCATTCCATCAATTCCCCATTCCAGCCGTGCTCACCCCTCATTCCAGCTGTTCTCGCCTCCCATTCCAGCTGTTCTCATACCTCATTCCATCAATTCTCCATTCCAGTTGTGCCCACCTCATTCCAGCTGTGCTCACCCCATTCCATGTTTCCCCATTCCAGCTCTCCCCACCCTTCATTCCAGCTGTGCTCACCTCTAATTCCTGCTCTGCTCAGCCCTATTCCATCTGTGCTCACCCCCCTCATTCCAGCTGTGCTCATCCTGCCCCCCTCCCCCCCACACCCCGTGCTCAGGAGCTGCCTCCCCATAGATCCGCATATTCCCTGCACGCCCACCCTCCTCAACTTCCTCCTTTTCACCCTTTTTACGCAAATAACATAAATTAAAAATACAACATAATCATAATAACCAAGGAGAGATTAAATAACGCCCTGCCCCAGCCCCACGCCCGGGGTTGGGGGAGGTGGGTGCTGCCCCGGGGGTCCCGTGGGCCCCATGAGAATGCACCCAGCACATAGAGGGGGGTTGTGCCACCCCCCGTGGCCGCTCAGCGGGGCTGTGCCAGCAGCACCTCCAGCCAGCACGGGCAGGAGGTGATGAACTGCCTCGAGTAGCACGGCCCCCAACCCTTCCCAAAGCTGATACGGACGCTATGGGGGTCACAGGGCCCATCCCCATTCTGCCACCCCCCCGCCCCAATCCCTCCCGCTCTCTCATAGTCGAACACCTTCACCGAATACCCTGGCAGCACTTTAAGCACGGCGAGCCCGTGGGCTCCGGGTGGGCCCAGGGTGGGCGAGCTGACAAAGATGGGATGCTCGCTTCGGTTGTACGCCCAGACGGCGCTCAGCTCCCGGCTCAGCAGCAGCCCTCTCCCAATCTTCCCCCGTGCGCGGCGCACGGCGCGGCTGCGGTGCACGGCAGGCAGTTGGCCCAGGCAGAACCCACTGCCCCGTGGCAGCTCGCTGAAGACGTTCACCGACGCTTCGTGCACGGCGTAGAGGCGGCCCACGCGTGTCCGGTGCTCCCAGTATGCCAGTTTGCACCAGCAGCCGTCCCGTGCGGCGCTCCGAGAGAGGCTGGTGTCTGCTGGGGACAGTGGAGAGGTCACAGAATCATGGAATGGTTTGGGTCAGAAGGGACCTTGAGGATCACGGAGCTCCAACCCCGCAAAGCCACCAACCTCCGCGTTTCACAGCAGCCCAGGCTGCCCAGGGCCCCATCCAACCTGGCCTCAACACCTCCAGGGATGGACGGGGCATCCGCAGCCTCTCTGGGCAGCTGTTCCAGCACCTCACCGCTCTCACAGCAAACAACTTCCCCCTGACACCCAGCTGAAATCTGCCCTCCCTCAATTCCAGCCATTTCCCCTCGTCCTGCTCTCATCTCCCCTTCCCAAGAGCTGACTCCCCTCCTGTCTGTAGGCTCCCTTTAGTACTGCAGGCTGCAATGATTCACCCCGCAGCCTTCTCTTCTCCATGCTGAACAAGCCCAGCTCCCTCAGCCTGTCTTTGCAGGGAGGTGCTGCAGCCCCCTGCTCATCTCTGTGGCTCCTCTGGCCCCTCTCCCACAGCTCTCTGTCTTTCTCATCCTGGGACCCCCAGCCCTGGGCGCAGTGCTGCAGATTAGGCCTCATGAGAGCAGAGCAGAGAGGGACAATCACCTCCCTGTCCCTGCTGACCACCCCTCTGCTGCTGGAGCCCAGGATCCCATTTGCTTTCCGAGCTGTAATCACACCCTGCTGCCTCACGTTCAGCTTTTCACCCCTCAGGACCCCCAGGCCCTTCTCTGCAGGGCTGCTCTCAATGTCTGCTCCTTCCAGTCTGTATCAATGCCTGGGATTCCTCCAGCCCAAGAGCCAAACCTTGCATTTTGTTGTGTTGAACCTCATTAGGCTCACCCAGGCCCACCTTTCAAGCCCGTTGAGGTCCCTCTGACTGGCAGGTCAGCACGGTGCTGCGTGGCCACACATGGCTACAACCAACCCTCTGCATACCGTGGTCCCAAGTGATGCACTGGGATGACGGCACACGGGGGATTGGTGTCCGTGGGTCACACACGGAGCACCCCATGCACCTCTGCAGCCAGGATACGCAGTGCCGGAATCAGTGCACTGCTGAGGACCAGCACGTAGGCCCAGGGCAGCCCCCTGGGGGCCACATTGTGTGCCAAGAGGGGAGGGGGGGGGTCCCTGGTGGATGGGAAGGTGGAGCCCGGAGGCTTTGTGGCGTGCAGCCAGGCTGGAGCCGCGCCGCGTGCGTCAAGGCACATTGTGTGCGGCCCCGTGGGCAGCGCTTCCTCCGGCGGGGAGTCCGGAGCAGCCAAAAATAACAGGAGAGCTGAGTGCTGGGGGGGGGGTGAGGGGCGGGGGGAGGAGGGGAGGGGGGTGGATCCTCCCAGTAGAAGCCCTCGTCCCACATCAGCTCCCAGTCCTGCACCTGGTTTTTTGGGTACCGCGTTTTCGCCCCTTACCGCGCCATTCCGCGTGGTTGCAGCTGAACTCCAGGAGCTGGGGAGGCTTGGGCTCAGCTGGCCAGGAGGGGCTGATGGACTTCGAGTAGGGGGGTGGAGGGGTCTCTGGGGTGAGGATAGGAAGCAGTGAGGAGTTGAGCACATGTCCCAGTTTCCTAAATGCCACCCCGTACCCTGATCCCACTCCCACTGGGGACCAAATGCTGGAGGGAGCCCAGGGATGAAATGTTGGAGGGACCCCAGGACCAGGGTCTGGAGGGACCCCAGGGGCTGCAGGGATCCCAGGGGCCAGGAGTTGGAGGGATCACAAGGACCAGGGGTTGAAGGGACCCTAGGGGCTGCAGGGACCCCAGGGATCAGGAATTGGAAGGACCACAAGGACCAGAGGTTGGAAGGACCCCAGGGGCTGCAGGGACCCCAGGGATCAGGGGCTGGAGGGATCACAAGAACCAGGGGTTGAAGGGACCCTAGGGGTTACAGAGACCCCAGAAATCAGGGGCTGGAGGGACCACCGGGACCAGGGGTTGAAGGGACCACAAGGACGAGGGGCTATGGGGATCTCAAGGGGTTACAGGGACCCCACGGACAAGGGGTTGGAGGGACCACAAGGACCAGGGGCTGGAGGGACCCCAGAGCTGCAGGGACCCTGGGGATCGGCCACTGGGGACCCCCCAGATGGCAAGGAGGGCCGGGGGGAGGGGCACTCACCGGGCGCAGCCAGACGGCTGAAGTGATGGGGGTTGCAGCAGAGCGCGGCCGCATCCCCGCAGCCCCCCCGACCCCCCGCGCTCTGGCAGTAGCAGAGATGCTTGAGCTCATGGGGCTGCCGCAGGTCGGGCCAGCGGAACAGGCGGCACAGCAGCACCTGGGGGGGCAGCGCCTGCTTGGCCCCCCGCGGCACCCAGACGCAGCCGGACTCCCACGCACCACGGCTCTCCACCGCCTGCAGCAGCAGCTCCAGTTCCTCGTCCTTCAGCTTCTTGAACAGGGCGTGCGCCGCGGGTTTCAGGGCACCGGGACCCTCCTCGGGGCCGGGGGTCGGGCAGCGCTGCCGCCACAGCCGCCTCAGCAGGGCGGCACGGCGAGAACGGAACATGGGGCAGAGGGGCCGAGCTGGAGATGGGGAAACGGGTGTCATTCGATGCGCTGAGACACATCACACCGAGTCCCCCCTGCCGGCACCGGGGTGATGCCGCATCCCCATGGAGCTGCCCCATCCACCGCACGCTGCGCGCCCACCGCCGCCATCCCCCTAAGTCACGTTCTGACCCCCAATAGAAGCCCTGTGCGGAGCAGCGTCCCCGTCCCCGTGCCACATATCCCCGTGCCACGTCCCCTGTGAGGGGTCCCGGGGATGGGGTCAGACTCACGGTGGGCGGCGGAGCTGTGTGCCAGGAGATGGGGTTGCGCGCAGGGCCGCGCTGTGGGGCGGCCCGGACCGCTCTGCCCACGGCTCGCCCAGTTCAGAGCTTTTTCCTGTGCCGGGATTCTCCCCTCCCCCGGACCTCCCCGTTCGGGGAATTCATTGATTCGTGTGTCCGGGCCTCGGGTTGAGCTGCGGATGGGGTCAGGACGCGGCGACAGTGGGGCGGGTGCGTGGGCTGTGGGACTGCGGGGCAGGGGATGCCCACAGCGTTGCAGATTTGGCCCGGTGACCCCATGCTGGGGGGCAGTGAGGGGGCAGCGAGCAGCACAGCGTAACGACACATAACCCAACCCCGTGGGAAAGGGGAGCGGCGGGGTGTCCCATAAAGCCCCCACCCCCAACGCTGCGCGGGTAGCAGGGGTGACCTGAGCTCTCCAAATCAGGGGTCCCAGCTGCCCACCGCCCCCCTCAAGCCATCTCAGCAGCCACCCCCCCCGCGGGCACAACGTGAGGGTGGGAACTCGTGCCATAACAAAGCCATAATGTAAACGGGACCCTTATCCCGTGCGGGGCCGCGCTTCCTGCTCCCGACTTCCCGGCGAGATAAGGGCGGCCGCGCCGGCGCCAGGGGTGCGCCATGGACGGGGCTTCCCTGCAGGGATGGAGCCTGCAGCCCCACAGCGGGGCCGGCACGGAGCACTTTGGGCACACAGAGACCCCCGCGATTGATCCCGAGGGTCGCGGTGCCCCGTTGTCACATGAATTGGGCTGCAAGCCGGGTTCTGGGGTATGTTTTGCTCTGGCTGCTTCCCGGCGGCGGTGGTGGTGCCGGGCGGGCGCGTGGGGTTGGGGCAGGAAACGGCTTGGAAGTCTCTAAACAAGGGGCTGAGTCACAGCAGAGATAACCCAGGGGAGGGGGAAGCAGGGCCACGGCTCCCAACATCGTTCCATGGTCAACAATGGGGCTGGGGACCCCCGGGTGGGGATGGGGGAGGGGGGGGGTGGGTCTGGGCACCGCAGGACAGAGGCACAGCAGGTCGAAGTTCTGGGGGTACACGTGCCCAGGGTGGGGGGGATGCTCTCAGTCCTCGACACACGCAGCCGCTCACACACTGCTCAGGTTTATTGGGGTCGTGGTGCTGGGGGGGCTCAGGGTGGGCCGGGTCCTGGTGCTGGGGCTCCATCGAGTACAGGCCAGGCAGTGCAGAGCCATCGTGGGGCAACAGAGTCCTGGGGAGGGGAGAGAAGCACAGGAAGGGTGAGCACCCCCAGGGGCACCACGACCAGGGACCCCTCTACACCCCTCCTTCCCTAAGCAGCACCACTCGGACCCCCGCACCACCACCCACCCCCCCCCACAGAGGTGGGTCCCACACACCCCCAGAGCATCACAGCTGCACCATTACACCCTTCCCCCTTCCAGCACCACCAGATCCGGATCCCTCCCTCCCCACCCTATCAACTTCTTGAACACCGCAGCCGGAACCCCGCACCCCCACCGCCACCCAGGACCACCGTGACCGGATCCCCCCCACTCACCAGCATCCCAAGAGTCCCACCGTGGGGAAGGGGCCGTGCCCTACTCCAGCAGCTCCCGGATACACCAACTGCACAGCAGGAGGTAAACGCACTCCCGCAGCACCCGCAGCACCCAGCGGCCGAGCCGCAGCCCCAGGGACGCGTCGCTGGGTGCCGGCAGTGCCACAGCCTGCGCCATCCGCTTGACGGTGCCCGGTGGCCGGGCTGTCGCGGTGCGTAGGAGACGCATGGCGACGGGATCTGAGCGGGGAGGGATCGGTACGGCCACGCGGAGCCCCGGGCAAGCGCTGGAAATTGCTCCATTCTCTGCGCTTCAAAAGCCGCCACAATGAAGCGCACGTGGGGAGGGAGGGGGGGGGAGGCACCGCCGCCTGGGGTCACTTTTGTTCGGGCACGGCCGCTCTCATTCCTCCTGCCAGAGCCCCGCAGAGCACGAAGGGAGCGGCGCAGCCAAGCTCAGGCGAGATGCTGAGCACAGCAGGTTTATTTAGCGCTGTCCCCAGCAGCAGGGACGACACCTGTGGATGCCATCGGTCTCAGTGCGGCTCCCCGAGCTCTCACCGGCGGGACGTGCGCTCATCCTCCTCGTTTTCCAGCTCGTAGGCGGGTCTGTAGCTCTCTCGGCCCCTGGTGTCGGTGTAGAGCAGTGCTGGGTTCTTCATTGTGTTGGCCATGCTCCCCAGGGAGGTGTAGCTGTGAGGGGACAGCGTGACTGTGGGAGGGGTGGAGGGCATCGCCCGATGCTCTGCCCCTCCTCTGCCTGCTCCCCACACTCACCCCTTGTCGTAGAGGATGCAGTAGGGGACAAAGAGCTTGCGCAGGAACTCCCAGATATCCCTGTATGTCCAGTCCTGTGGGCAGAATTGGGCAGGGATTGCTGCAGAGGTGGATGCAGAGGCTGCCCCTCGTCTCAGGGAAGGCAGTTGGCTCCAGTTCAGCACGCATGGAGCCCAGCCAGCATCCACTGCCCTCTGCCCACGGCCCCAGAGCACATCCATCCCTCTCTGAACATGGCAAAAGCCATGGGTGGGCAGGAATGAGCCCCAACCACCTGCACCAGCTGCTGCTGGGGGGTCACAGCTGGGCAACAGGGCCCTGGAGAGAGGAGAACTGGGGAGAAAAGCCCCTGAAGATGAGGATTTACTCCAAACTCACTCCCAAACAAGCAGGAACAGCCCTGTCCCCATCCCAGATGGAAATAGCATACCAGCAGTGGGTTCACCCGCATGTACTGGGGCCAGTCGGGGTCTGTCATGCACATGGGGGTCAGGGTGCACGAGTAGGGGTCGGTGCGCCGCGTGCCCATCAGGACGGCCTCCAGCTGTGGCTGCTGCTCCTTCAGGGTGAGCAGGGCATCCCGGATGGAGCCCTCCACCGTGCACAGCTGGATCTTGTACCTGGAGGGCAGAACAGGCAGCTGGCATTGGGGTGGGCAGTGTCACTTGTGCCCAGCTGGCAGCCTGGCCCTCACTGGCCCGTACCTCTGCACGGTCGCCTGGATGAACTGCTCCATTTCAGGGAAGGGGGACACGATGCGGATGTAGAGCACCTTCAGCTTCTCCTGCCTCTCCGGGTACCGCCTGCGGAGAGACCCATCACAGACAGCCATCAGAGACACGAGGCAAGGCAGCCAGAGAGCCCTGAGCGGGCCCTGAGGAAACCCACTGCCCCACAGTACCTCTCCACGGCAGCATGGACGAGGTGCAGCAGGGCTGTGCAGTCCTTGCCCCCGTTGAAACCCACGCAGAGCTGGGCTAGGCTGTACCGGTCCAAAGCCTCCTCAATAGTCCTCAGTGCTGCCGCCACCTTCTGTCCCAGAGCCAAGCCTGCTGGGAGGGGACAGTCGGTGACTGCTGGCGCTGGTGCCTGCCCAAGGCCACGCTGCCATGGCTCAGCCCCAAGGCCCAGCTCCTTCCTGGAGTGCCTCACCCTGCGGGCTCATCTCGTCTCCAGACACAGCCCAGAGCTACTGCTGGCACCGCATCCTGAAGCCAAGAGCTTGTGTCCTTAAGGCACTACCATCCCCCTACCCAGCAAGGGGATGAGCGCCAACCCCAAAGAGAACTCAATGCAAATTCCACACCCAGGCTGCTCTTGCCACTGCCTCGGCCCCTCTGTGTCTGTCTGGGCTGCAGAGGAGCAGCATGAGGACCCCAGCTGCAGCTGGAAGGCTACAGCTGCTGTACCTGACTCAGCCAGGGCATAAACCTCAGTGGAAGCCCTTGAGACGCAGTCAGTCACCAACGGCACCACCACACCAGGCGGCAGCTTCTCCATCAGGAAGCGATGTGCCTCCTCCAGGTGCTGCTCCGACTCCGAGTCCAGCGTCAGTTTCACACGGTAATAATTGTTGGACCAGTCCGGGTAGGAACCCAAACTCACACGGCTCTGAAAGCTGGCGTTGGCCTGATCCAGCACGGGAGCAATCTGCACCTCATCAGCTGCCACGTAGATGGCACGGGAGTGGAAGCAGGTCTGCTCACTGCGGAAAAGATGGCTGAGGCCATCCAGGGCACGTTCCATCAGTGCTGGGATGCCCGGGAAGATGTAGACGTTACGGACACTGACCAGAGGATACTTGAAGGCACTGCCTGTGAGTTGGTCCGTGCCATAGTTGAGGCGTGAGGATTCAGGGATGCGAGCCAGCTTCATCTCAGGGCACTGCATGTCCGTCTTGCCGAAGAATTTATGCACCAGGGCCACCAGCTCCGGGTGCGGGGTCACCCTCTCCCCAAAAGCTTTGGCCACGGCCTCGAAGGTGACGTCGTCGTGCGTGGGGCCGATGCCCCCCGAGGTCAGCACGAAGGTGAAGCGGGAGGCGAAGGCGGCCACTTCAGCAGCGATGGCGTCCACCTCGTCGGGCACCACAGAGACGCGGGCCACACGCACACCCAGGGCACGCAGCCGCCGACACATGAAGAAGGAGTTCGTGTCCTGAGTGTGGCCCTAAGGTGAAGGGCAGTGGTGGTGAGCCCAGGCCTGAGCTGAGGCATGAGCCCGGGCCTGAAGACCAGGCCTGAAGACCAGGACAGAGCCCAGGCCTGAAGACCAGGCCTGAAGACCAGGACAGAGCCCAGGCCTGAAGACCAGGCCTGAACTCCAGGACAGAGCCCAGGCCTGAAGACCAGGCCTGAACTCCAGGACAGAGCCCAGGCCTGAAGACCAGGCCTGAACTCCAGGACAGAGCCCAGGCCTGAAGGCCAGGCCTGAACTCCAGGACAGAGCCCAGGCCTGAAGGCCAGGCCTGAACTCCAGGACAGAGCCCACGACAGAGCCCCAGATCCAAGTCCAGGCCAGACTGCAGGCCAGACCCCAGGCCTGACCCCCAGGCCTGAAGCCCAGCACTGACCCCCGGGCCAGACCCCAGGCCCGACACTAGGCCTGAGACCAGGCCTGAACTCCAGGACAGAGCCCAGGACTGAGACCAGGCCTGAAATCCAGGACAAACTCCAGGACAGAGCCCCAGATCCAAGCCCAGGCCAGACCCCAGGCCTGAAGCCCAGCCCTGACCCCCAGGCCCGACCCTAGGCCTGAGAACAGGCCTGAACTCCAGGACAGACCCCAGGCCCAAGCCCCAGGCCCGAGCCCAGGCCTGACCCCAGGTCAGACTGCAGGCCGGACCCCAGGCCTGAAGCCCATCCCTGACCCCGAGCCCCGACCCCAAGCCAGACTGCAGGCCTGACCCCAGGCCCGGACCCCCGGCCGCAGCCCCCGAGCGAAGCCCCCAGGCCCGGCCCGGCCCTCAGCCGCAGGCCCCACTCTCACCTTGAGGATCTCATCCCCGATAACGATGATCCCGGCGGTGGAGGCGGAGCTGTGCCCGGCCATGGCTCTGCAGGCCGCGTTCCGCCGCCCGGTACCGAGCAGAGCCCCCAGAACCCGCAGCGCCGCTCGCATGGACCCCGCCGAACCGAACCGGCTCCGCCACGCCGCCACCTCCCCGCGCTCCTATTGGTCGAGAGAAACGCGCGTCACGAGGCTATGCGAGCTCTGATTGGTTGAGAGCGGACAGGGCCACTGCGGGGGGCGGTCCTACCGCTCCCTCCCCCCCATAGCGCCATGGACTCGCCCGATGCACGTGCGCTTCCCCTCCCCCCTCCCGCGTTCCCCGCCCCGTTATCCCGGAGCCCTCCCGCCCTATGAACCCTCCCAACAACCTCTCTCCGGTCACAGCGACCCCAGAACCACCCGGGGAAGGGCTGTTCCTGGACACCGGGAGCTCCTCCTGCCTCCCAACCCCCCCAAAAAAAAGCAGAACAGCAGCACACAGCAGCTCCCAAATAACCTTTTATTGAAGCTTTTGAGAACCCCCATCCCCACAGCGCGGTGCCCGGGGCTGAGCCGCTGCAGGTGCCCAGATGGCACTGAGTTCATGAGCATCTTGGGCACCCAGTGGCTCTGCCCCAACTGGGAAAGATCCCAGGAACAGAGGGTGCAAGAGAGGAGGAGAAGAAGAAGGATGATGATGATGATGATGAAGGTGCTTTGTAGCCCAGGCAGCCGAGGGCTGCGTCCAGCCCAGGGAACGCTCACTTCTCTGGCTTCTTGGGCAGTGGCCGTCGGAAGAGGAGGATGTGTGGCTCTGTGGGGACGTAGCACAGCGTCAGGCCGGGCTGTGGGATGGGAGCTCGCATCCCATAGAGCAGCCATACGGAGCTCACCTGGCTCGTGGATCATGTAGTGCACCCAGCCCTGGCTCTGCTGCACACCCAGGTTCCGCCACTCCGACTCGGACATCAGGTGGGTTTTGGGCACCAGCTTGGCGATGTCTTTGGGTAACATCACATGCCTGTGGCAGGGGGGGCTGCTCAGCTGGGGGCACTGTCCCGGTGCAACCCCCCTCCCTCCCAAACCCTCAGGCCCAGACCGTTGTTCCCCCACCAACCCCCCCTTAGGCCCTGACCCGGTGCTCCACCCCCAGGCCCAGACCGTTGTCCCCCCCCCCCCCCTTCAGCCCTGACCCAGTGCTCCTCCCCCCCTAACCCCCCTTGTGCCCAGACCCGGTGCTCTCCCCCTCCCAGGCCCAGATCGTTGTTCCTCCCCCCTCCACCTCCTCCTTAGGCCCAGACCCGTTGCCTCCCCCCCTCCCCTCCCCTCCCCGGCCCAGATCCGGTATTCCCCCCCCTCCCCCCCAGTGGGCCCAAACCTGGTGCCCCCCCAGCCCCCCTCAGGCCCAGGCCCAGTGCAGCCCCTCCCCACTCCCCCACCCCAACCGGCCCTTCCATACTGATAAACCCCCCCCCTCCGTTTCCTGTTGCCGGAAGGACGCCATTACCGGGATCCCCCCCCCACAAACAGCCGTTATCCTCCTGCCCCCCCCATCAGACAACGGTTACCGCTCCCCCCCCGCTCCTTCTCACCGGTACTCGAACTCCTCGTCGTCATACTTGTCGGAGTAGTAGATCTGCTTGTGCGCCATGCCGCCCGCGGTCCGCCCCTTTCCCGGCAGCCCCCGCCGCGCCCCTCTCCTCAGCTCCCGGCGGCCGTTGGTTTTCCCCCCCGCCCCCCTCCCCCCAACGGTGCTTTCAAACGCCGCCGCCCCGCGCGCTCATTGGTCCGCTCCGCGAAGGCGGGACGAGCGATTCGGAAGCTGATTGGTCGACGGTCGAGAGGGTACGCCCCTTCCGCTCAGGGTCGGGCGCCGCCTTCCGGTGGCCCTCCGGTTCGTGCGTCACGTGACGGGGGCGCGGTGAGGCCGCGGTGGAGGGGCGTGGGCCGGAAGTGAGTGGCGGCGTGGCGGGGGGAGGGCGCTCGGTGCGGGGCGCTGCGGCCGCCGGGACCGGAGGAGACCGGCGCGTAGACCCATGGTGCCCCGGTGAGCGTGCGGGTCGTCCCAGGACGGGTTGGGCCTCGTGCGGTGCTGCGGTGCGGCCTGCACGGCCTGCGGGAGCGGCCCGGGCCTTGAGGGGCTGCCGGTGGTTCCGTAGGCCCCGGGCTCGGCGGGGCGGGCCGGGCTTTGAGGTGCTGCGGAGCTTCTGGGGCTGCTGGGCTGAACCCGCCCCGCTCGTTGCCACGCACGGTTGGGTGACGGGAGTCACCGAACGGGGAAACGGCGGCGTCGGGCTGCCCGTTCCCGGTGTTACCGGGGCAGAGCGGGGCCGGGCGCTGCCGGTGGTTTTTGGGGAATCGCTGATCGCTTCTGTGCTGCTCGGGGGGTCCCGGAGCTCCCGGTGCCGTCGTGGGGGTGTGTGTGAGGTCCGTCTGTCGGTTTGTCACCGCTGCCCGTTCCCGGGGCTGGCAGCAACCGGGGAGCTCAGAGTGGTGACGGACCGACCCCGATTGGAGCAGAGCACCGGCTGTGCTCGTGTGCAACCTCCCTTGAAGGGACACAAAGGGACAGGTAACCACGACAGAGCTGGCTGAGGTGGAAGCGCCCCATTCCAAGACCTTTGTCCTCACCCAGCGGCATTGCTGTGTCCGTGTGTCCGTCCGTCCTGGGCTGTTCCCAGATCTCCGGGTCACTGGGTGTCCCTCACGGGCTGAGGAAACGTGGCCCCACTCCTTCCTGTGGGATTAAAGCTGTGCAAAGGGCAGATTTCTCAGTGCTTTGCCCGCTCTGGAGCTCTGCACGGTTCAGATCAGGCAGTGCCACTACAAAGATCGAGGAACAAGCAGCTCTGCAACCACACCACGGTCTTTTTGGAGGATGGGGAGAGCCCAAAGCAGCACCCTTGAGCCTCGGGGTGCTGAGGAGGCCGTGCTGAGGTCAGGTTGTGGCCCTGCTGGCGCTGCAGCCTCACCATGAGGCCCTACGCTGCCCTGTGCCTCTCCAGCTTGGCTGTTTTATGGCCATGCACCGTCGCCGTTCAAACCCAGCCCCTTCTCCTCCTGCTGGCTTCTGGCACGGGGCTGTTCTCCTTTCCCTGCCTCTAACCTCGGCCCCAGAGTCCAAAGGGCCTCGTCATTTCTGCACTTCCTCTGCAGTGAGTGACCTGCAACTGCTGGCTGCCTGGCCCTGCCCAGGACGGGGCTGCGCCTGCCAAACGGCCCCTCTTATCTCACTGCCCCCCGGGCTAATCCCATTAGCGCCCGCCTGGGCTCCGGCGCTGGCTTTGCAGGCCCCAGATAAGGACATATGATTGCTGCAAGGAAGTAAATCGTGTTTGTTGTCCTGTTCTGCTTGGCTGACCCGGCCCCGAACGGCTCCGTGGTGAGGGTGGGAGCGGCGCAGGGCTGGCTGGGGAGGGCAGGGGCTCTCATTGTGCTCCTGCTTTGCTCACTGTGTTTTCCTTTCGCTGCTGCCCTTCTCCCAGAGCTTCCTGCCCCTCCTGGCTCTGCTCACGTCTGCCCTTCCGTGGCCCCTTTCCACCATTCCTTCCTAACACCAGGATCCGTTTCACACGCTCCTGTGGCCGCATCCTGGCTCCTCCCTGGGGACTTTGTGTGTCCTTTTGCAGTAGGTGCCAGCCTGAGGGGTGGTGTGGGCAGGAGCAGGGCACTCCTCCATGTCTGAGCACCTCTTCTCCCTCTACTTTTGTGCCCTCTATTTTTGGGTCCTGACAGCTACGGGGCAGAGATCGACACCAGTGCTTATTTCAGGTCACAGAGTGACTGTAAACGAGGTCCTTTTGCTTCAGGGCACTGCCAACAGGTGGCTGCCAACACCATTTGCCTGCAGGCAAGATCTAAGCAGAGCCAACCCTGTCCCCATCTTGTCCCCCATGCTCTTAGAGCCTCCCAGCACCATCCTTCCCATGACAGGGCCATCGAGGAGGAAGTTTCCCCGGGTCTCTCTGCCCACATCTGCCTGCGGTCAGTGAGAAGCAGGGTTCTCACTGCAGTGAGAAGCAGCTCTGCCTGCAGCAGGGCTGGCTAACTCACTGTTTGTCCCTGAACCGCAGGTCGGGCTGCCAGACCAGAGGGGCTGAATGTTTGTTCCCTGCCCTCCGCCGGCGATGGAGTACGTGGTAAGGCTGGCCAGCGCTCGGGACTTCGGTGGAAGGGCTAGGTGGCTTTGGTGGCGGATCCTGCCTCCCCTCCCCCTTCACCACCAGGGCCCAGCCTCAATTCCAGGCCTCCTCCACTGGTTTTTTCCCTTGCCCCTATTCCAAGGAGGCTGCTGGGAAGTTCAGAGAGGTTGCACACAAACGCCGTGTGACGTTGTTGTGGCGTTTAGGGGAAAATCCAGCTCTTGGCTGGCTCTCGGCCTTTCTCTTTGCTCTCCCTGCCGTGCTGCAGGAGGACAGGGCACGGGAAGGGCTCCATCTCCCCATGTTGGGATGCGGGGGTCTCCTGCCCTCTGCATGCTGACAAGCTGTGTACGTGTGGCAGCCCCTGCGCCTGTGCCTGCGTGCGCCTCGCCGTGATTTCTTGCCAAACCACTCGTGTGTTCCAGCTCTCTGACTCAGCTCCTGCTTTGTGTTTCCTGGGAGGATGTCAGGGCTGCTAGCAGAGCCCAGGGAAATGCAGGATCCTCCAGAGCAGGGCGGTGGGCACAGCTTTCAGTTTGCTGTGCTGCATCCCCTTTCTGCTCCTCATCCCCTGGGCTGTGCACGAGGTCACCCAGAAGCACGCAGTGTCCCTCTGTCCTGCACATAAGCAGGATCTGGCTGAGCCTTGGCTTCCAGTCGTGAGGAGCTGCTCTGCTGCAGGGCTGGGAGCGTGTTGCCAGCCAGTCTGGCGAGAGGAAGGGCTGCTGGGTGCTGCTTAGGGGCTGCAGGACCCAATTCCGTGGGGCTGCGCACGTCTCGGTTTGCCTTCGGTGCTCTGTGGCCCCTGGGCAGGGGGGCTGTGATTCCTGGGGTGGGCTTTGGGGCTGTGGCAGTTGGGTCTGGGATTGGTGAGCTGCCTCGTTCCCACCCGATGCTGGTGGGGATGTGAGTGTGCTGTCTGGCCTCAGCCTCGATGCCGGAGGTTCTGATAAAATCAGGAGTTATTCTGTTTTGTAGAAACAGAGCTCTGTGAGAAGCAGGCACAGCTTGGGGCACTGTGTGTGCCGGGAATTGCTGCTCCCTGCCCTGCTGCCTGTCTGGGCTGGGTCAAAAAGACCCTTTACCCCTTTTCCAGCTCCCCCTGGCTCTCCTCAGACAGAAAACAGCCCCTGTTTGCAGATGCCTGCAGCCTTTATGCAGTGGGTACTGTGCCAGGTGGGACCCCCAGCCCCACATCTGCAAGCCAGTCAGGTCCTTGGGGGCAAACACCGCTGCCTTGAGCCTCCCTAACGCCGCCCAGCAGAGCAGGGTTGGCGGGTCCCTGCTTCCTGGCTCCCCGGCCCCAGGCTTCCTGCCTTTCTTCAGAGCCATCTTGCTGCAGGCCATGGGAAGGTCATGGCACTGAGCGGCCGCGGGGCCCCCGGGGGGGACGGAGCGCTTCGTGGGACGGCTCCTGCAGCACCGAGGTGGGGGCTGATGGGCTGTGGGATCCGCTGGCATCGGAGCCCCACACCGTGTGGGATCCTAGCTATTCCAGGCTATTCCCTGCCTTTATTTCCCTGTCTCTGGGGCTGCGTGCCAACGTTTGGGAAGCAGGACGGGAGGTTCCACTCCTGTGCTGGGGCTGAGCGGGGTGAGCTCTTCCCTTGGGCTGGATTTCTCTGGTTTCAGCTCGGTGTAGGGTTCTGTGGGAGCACCCTGGCCCACATAGCAGGCGCTGGTGTGGGTCAGAGGGGCCCGGAGACCCCGGAGGGCAGAAGAATCATGAAACAGCTTGGGTTGGAAGGGGCCTTAAAGACCGTCTTATTCCAACCCCAAGGGGCTGGAGGGGGATTTCTGAGCTCCCCCATTGGCATGCTGGTTTGCGTCAGGTGGGGAGGAAGGGGGAGAGGGCAGATTTGCCCCAGTGCCCACCACCAGAAAACGGGGCTTTTGCCCAGCTGTGGAAACGGGTAAGATTTGCCCTGGCGCCAGCGGCACGCTCTGGCTTTTCCCCAGCTCCCGCTAGCTCCGCCTGTGACCTTGATTTTTCTGCTCCAGATCCTCGCTGGGTCCCCACCCCTCCCTCCGAGCCCCTCCTGCGCTGCCTCCCCAACCCCGCAGAGCAGAACAGAGCCGGCTCCTCCGCCTGTGAGTCAGCACAGCCCTTCCGATCAGCGGCAGCCCCTTCTCTCCTCCGGGAGGAGCCGGGATGCGGGAAGCAGCAGCAGCCATTGGCGGCTCCCAGCGGCTCCGTGCCGCAGCCCCGCGCTGAGCCCGGCTTCTGCCTCACTGCGCCCACCTGTATCCTCCTCCTGGCTGTCTTCCTCCTCCTCTGCCAGCCTGGAGCTGAGCTGGACGTCCCTGCATCCCGAGGCTTGCTGGCATCGCGTTCCCCCCCGGCTTCAGGCGTCGCTCCCCCCGGTGATCCCGGAGAGCCAACAGCAGCTGCCCGCCGCCGGCACGTGGCTCGCGTAGCGCCGGCTGCCACAGAAGGACCTTGTTTGCTCCTGGACCGTGCTCTGAGCAGGGCTGGGCTGGGCTCGGATGTGCTCTGTGGCTGCCTTGTCTCAGGGCTTTAAATATTCATGCTTTTGATTTCCTCTGAGCTGCTGGCAACCGCTTGCGAGCACAGGGGCCAGAGCGAGCCGGCAGGGGTGGAGGGGCAGCGGTTTGGGACTCGTCTGTGGGGCACAGGGAGCTGTGCTGAGCCCCTGCTGAAGACAATGGGATTCGTCGTGGGTCCGGTTCAGGAGCAGCGTGGGGCAGTGGGGCTTGAGGACCTCCCAGCTGTGTGCTGAGCCCCCTCACCGACTGCTCCGTGCGGCCCCAGGGTGTAACCACAGCCTCGCTTCCTCCCTGCCGCACCGGGAGCAGGGGTTGCTCTCCATCTGTCCGGATTGCTGACGCTGGTTGCTATCGATCGGCTGTGACGGCGTGGAGCTGGGCAGCCCCTGCTGCGTGTTCTCCTCGTGAGCCATGCGGGGCTGGTGGGCACCTGGCACAGAGCTCGGCCTCGGCCGGTGCCTGGGGGAGGATTCCAGGAGGCTGTAGGCACTCAGACGCTCCGTGGGGTTGCTGTGAGGGGTGGGCATGCGCCAGCCCTTCTCGCCTCTCTCCACGATGGATCTCCTGCAGAAGAGCAAATACAGCCACCTGAGGAACGAGTCTGTCTCCTCCCTGGAGGAGGCGGTGGGAGCCTTGGGGACCCCGGCTTCCCCGGTCGAGTCCCTCGCAGGCACGCGGTCTCTGCCTGGCTCCCTGTCATCCTCCTCCCTCAGCCCCATGCTGCCTCTCGGGGAGCTCTCATCCGAGTCGGAGGACAGCCCCACCACCCTCTGTTCCTTCTTCCCCAAAATGGCCAACCTGAAGCTCTCGAACCCCGCCAACCTGCTCAGCCTGCGGGGCTCATCGGCTGGCAGCCTCAAAGATGCCGGGAGTTCGGGGCAGCCCGTCCTGACCGGGACGCTCACACCGGCACCGGGGGGAACAGCCAGCCCAGACTCAGTGGGACCTGTCACTGTCTGTTCCCAGGATATGAACAAGCTGAGCTGTGCGAAGAGGACGCGGGTGGAAGGCGGCCAGCTGGGTGGTGATGAATGGACCCGCCACGGCAGCTTTGTCAATAAGCCCACGCGTGGCTGGCTGCACCCAGATGACAAGGTCATGGGTCCTGGGGTCTCCTACCACGTCAGGGTGAGTGCTGGGGCATCTCTGAGGGGTGGGAGTGGGCTTTGGGGGGGCTCAGGTGTGCTTGTTGCGGGTGGAGATGAACACCACATCGTGGGCTTTGTGGGGACCTGTCCTTTCCTTGCTTGTGGGCTGCATGGGGAGGTGGGGGAGTAAAACTGAGCCAAGCCCAGTGCTGACCCTGCTCTCCTCCACAGTACATGGGCTGTGTAGAAGTCCTTCAGTCCATGAGGGCTTTGGATTTCAACACAAGGACTCAGGTCACCAGGTGAGCCCCAGGGCTGTTGGGGACTTGGGGCTGCTGGGGTGGGTGCGGAGGTGGAACCAGGCTGTCTGCAGCCATGGAGGAAGCTGCCTGGAGATCGATGAGCCTGTCAATGAGCTTGGTCAGGCAGGAAGCACTCCTGCAGCTGCATCAAATATTAACAGCTCGCTCTTCCCCTGTCCCTGCCGGGTCTGGGAGTCAGCCTGCACTGCCTGAGGGCTTCCCTTTTGTTTCTCGCTTAACCCTGTCCCTTCTGCACTGGTCCCCGTGTCCTTTGCCCAGCAGTGCCCCATAATCATGGCAAATATAGCAGAGCTTTGTCCTTGTGCTGGTGCAGGAGGGGACAACTGGGACCCCCAGCTGACACCTTGCTTTGCTCCATGCAGGGAGGCCATTGGCCTGGTGTGTGAGGCCGTGCCCGGTGCCAAGGGAGCCGTGAGGAGGAGGAAGGTGAGGCTGGGCCTGGGGAGCTGCTGATGGGAGCATTTTGGTGTTTTGAGGGCTGAATCTCAACCCAGCCAGCAGTGCCTAGGGGCTCTGATTGCCCCCATGGCTCAGCTGGAGTGGTGGTGGAGATGAGTTGCCCATTGCTGCCATTTTCCCCCAGCCCTGCGGCCGCTCTCTGAACTCCATCCTGGGCAAGAGCAACCTGAAGTTCGCCGGAATGCCCATCACCCTGACCATCTCCACCAGCAGCCTCAACCTCATGGCCTCTGACTGCAAGCAGGTGAGAGCGGGGAGCTGCTGGGGGCTGCATTGCTGACTTCAAACGAGCAGGGATCTGTGCATCCCCTCCAGGTCCTGCTGGGGTTGTTCCCATTCTCCTTGGGGATGTGTGGGTGCATGTGTTTCCTGCTGAGTGCTCATCTCCTGGTCCAGAATGTTCCACCCCATCCATTCCTGGTGGCAAAGGGATCAGAGCAATGCCCTGAATGCCTTGTGGGATCTGTCCCTCTAGATCTTGAGACCCAAGTTCCCCAACCTTGGAGGTCTCTTAGTTTTGAGCCAGGTCTCAGTAGCTCTGCTGGTGTCTCAGCTCTTCTTCTGGTTGCCCGTGGCTCGTAGCCAGGGCTCCTGAAGCTTGTAATCCCCATACTGGGCCAGTCCCAGGGAAAATGTGCCAGGCTGGACAGTGAGGAGCTGCACCTAACAGTGCTTCTGTCTTGCAGATCATTGCCAACCATCACATGCAGTCCATCTCCTTCGCTTCTGGGGGCGACCCGGTGAGTACAGAGGTTCCCCATCTGCACATCCTACCCAGTGCTGGGGATCAGAGCCTCTCCTGCCTTCTCCCCAAAGTCTCAGGCACTGTGCTCGCCAGCAGCCCTGGCTCACCACCACCCTCTCCCACAGGACACAGCTGAGTACGTTGCCTACGTTGCCAAAGATCCCGTCAACCAGAGAGGTGAGGCTGCTGCTGAGGCTGGAATTGCAAGAGCCCCATTCTGGGGAAGATTTGGTGCAGAGAGGGATCTGGGCCCCTGCAGGGAATCTCTGGGGTGCACAGGCTGGGATCAAGGGGTGCAGGATTTAATTCTGAGGTTCCCTGCTCTCATCTTGCTGTTCCATTCCCAGCCTGCCATATCCTGGAGTGCCCTGAGGGCTTGGCCCAGGATGTGATCAGCACAATTGGGCAAGCCTTTGAGCTGCGCTTCAAGCAGTACCTGAAGAACCCCCCAAAGCTGGTGACACCCCACGACAGGTAAGGGAAGGGAGAGATGGGGGTGCTCAAGGTCCCTTGGTGCTGGAAAGGGATGCAGCCCCGGCTGTTGTCAGCTGTTCAGCTGTGCTGTGCCCTCCCAGGATGGCAGGGTTTGATGGCTCAGCCTGGGATGAGGAAGAGGAGGAGCCTGCCCCAGATCACCAGTACTACAACGACTTCCCTGGCAAGGAGCCCCCTATCGGGGGGGTCGTGGACATGCGGCTGCGGGATGGGGCTGCGCAGACCCCCAATCACCTGGGGGCCACGCTGGTAAGGCGCTGAGCACATCTCTGCAGGCGGCTGCTGGGGAAGTTCTGCTATACAGGGGAGATGCAAGGACCCCGATGGGGCTGTGGGCTGCACAAAATCCATGCCACACTTCTGTCCAGCCCCTCTGGCAGCCTAGACTGGGGACTGGGGAGGGCTGACAGTGCAGCATGATCCATTGGGCTGACCGTGTGCCTCTCTGCAGCCTGTTGGCCAGACGTCTGGTGGGGAATTTGACCCCCGGAAGCAGCACGGTCCCGCTCAAGGTAATGTGATGGATGTGGCTGTCCCCATATGCTTTCCTGGTCCCAAAGTGCTCCAGCAGTAAGCGCTGGTGCCGGAGCACTGCTGACCACAGCTCTCTTTGCAGCAGGAAGAGAGAAATACCCACCTGCAGCAGGTGCGTCCGGCCGCATGGACCTGTTTGATGACCCATCTTATGTGAACGTGCAGAACGTGGACAAGACACGCCAAGCAGCAGCTGCAGGCAGCCCTGCAACAGCCAACGGCAGTGCCCAGCGAGACCTCTTTGACATGAGTGAGTGGGACAGCAGCTGTGGTCGTTCCCAGGCTGTGCAGTCTGTCCTGGATGCGTGGGCTAAGTGATGGACCCCCTCCCCTTCTCCTGCAGAGCCATTTGAAGATGCCCTGCGTGCCCCCCAGTCTGTGCCCGTGACCGTTCCGCCTGCCCAGGTTGTGGCTTCCATGGAGGAGCAGCTGAGGAGGGAGCCGTGGTACCACAGGAAGATGAACCGCAAGGAGGCTGAGAAACTGCTGAAGGTGAACGGAGATTTCCTGGTGAGGGAGAGCACCACCACCCCCGGGCAGTACGTGCTGACCGGCCTGCAGGGTGGGCAGCCCAAGCATCTGCTGCTCGTTGACCCAGAAGGAGTGGTGAGTCCCTGTAACCCCAAAGCTTGGGGGTCAAACATTTCCCCACCGCTATAAGAACCACAACCCCACCTTGGGGACACCTTCGGGCTGGCTTAGGGGATGGAGGAGGCTTGGTAGAGCATGGAGGGAACTCCTAGGGATATCAGCAGCCTTCTGAATTCCCTATCCCTCCAGGTCCGGACAAAAGATCACCGTTTTGAGAGCGTCAGTCACCTCATCAGCTACCATATGGACAATCACCTGCCCATCATCTCAGCTGGCAGCGAGATGTGCCTGCAGCAGCCGGTGGAGAGGAGACTGTGAGCTCCTGGGGGCCTCGGTGCGCTCCCCCCCAGCCCTGCTTCCCACCCTGGGGAGCACTTGGACTCAGCCGGGGCTGAGCGTGGACTGCCTTGGGGATGGACCTTACCCTCCCACCACCACACGAAGCTGGCGGCCCTGGGGTGCGGGCAGCGTGGTGTGAGCTGCCTGCGGGGCCGGGGGCTGGTGGTGCCAAAGCCCCCTCCTCTCCTCCCGGCTCCAGCCTTCGCACAGCTGCTCCACTCGTACCAAATCCCAGCCCCATACGGTGTCACCACTGGGGCACGAGTCTGGGGCCGGGCCCTGCTCCAGCCTGGTTGGAACTGGGGGTGGCCGAGCTTCATCCTGTGAGCAGCACCAGCCCCGGGGGGGGTAGGGGGGGCTCACCCAGGGCTGGGCCCTGCGCTCTGCTCCCCAAGCACAAGGCCCGGCCGGCCGCGCACCGAATGTACCCGATCACTTTATGTGTAACTGTGCCTTGACCCCGCAGGTCCCACACATATATGCAATGCAGCCGGGCAGGGGGCGAGGGGCTGACAGCTCCCCCGTGCCCTCCAGGCCCTGCCAAGCCCCTTCTCGGGCACCTCCCTTTCTGCCGGAGCTGGCCGGGCCCCACTGCATGCACCTCGACCCCCCGAAGCCAAAGCGCAGCCCTGCCCCGGCCCCGCTATAACCAAAGGATCCGGCGGTTCGTATTAAAGTTGGTATTTCTTTACGCTGCGGCTGCTGTATTGGGGCTGGGGGTGGGTGGCGGCCGTGCACCCCTCCGGGCTTCGCACGTGGTTCCTTCCGCCCCTCTCCGGGCCGTCAACATCGTCCCTTCCACCCCCTGGGGCCCCTTCCCCTCCTTCCTTCCTTCCTTCCTTCCCCCTCCCCGCTGCGGGCGCTGCCCGCGGTTCCTCCCACGCCGCGCACGTGGTTCGCCCCACGCCCCGCCCCTCGCGCAGCGATTGGTCTCGGAGTAACTTCCGGTCCCGGCGCGACTTCCGCTTCCGGCGCGCCGTGCGAAGGAGCCGCGGCGGGGCCATGGCGCCGCGCCGGCTGTGAGGGCCATGGCGGCCCCGCACGGAGAGAAGCTGGAGGGAGGCGTCCCGGCCCCGCCGCCCCCGCCGGGGCCCCCGCACCCCGCGGGCAGCGCCGCCGTCGGCGGGCCCGGCCGGAAGCAGGGGAAGGCAGGTGAGCGCGGGCGGCGGGAGCGGGCGGGCCGGGCCGGCGGGGGCCTCGGACGTGACTCGGCCCCGCATCTCCCCGCAGGTCTGCAGATGAAAAGCCCCGAGAAGAAGCGGCGGAAATCCAACACGCAGGTACGGGCGGGCGAGAGGACCGCCGGCTCCGGGCCGCCCCCGCCGCGGGCGGTACCGGGAGCGCGGCCCTGACCGGCGCCGTTTCCCCGCAGGGCCCGGCATACTCCCACCTGTCGGAGTTCGCCCCGCCGCCCACCCCTATGGTGGATCATTTGGTGGCCTCCAACCCCTTCGAGGATGACTTCGGGGCCCCCAAGGTGGGGGCTGCGGCCGCCCCTTTCCTGGGCAGCCCCGTACCCTTCGGCGGCTTCCGCATGCAGGGCGGGGGAATGGCGCCTCAGGTCCCCCCCGGGTACGGAGGGGGTCCGCAGCCCATGCGGCGGCAGCCGCCCCCCTTCGCCCCCGGGCAGATGGGTCCGGCTTTCGGCATGCCCCCCCAGAACCCCGGCTACGTCCAGCCCGGGGGGATGAGCTTCCCCGGGCAGCCCTTCAACCAGCCCCCCCTCGGACAGAACTTCAGCCCTCCCACGGGGCAGCTCATGCAGGGGCCCGTCGGGGGCTTCGGGCCCATGATGTCCCCAACCATGGGGCAGCCTCCCAGGGGGGACATGGGCCCCGGCCCGGCCCTGAACCCCCCCGGCGGGCCAGCCATGGCGCAGCGCTTCAGCCAGCCCAGCAACCTCTTTGGACAGTCCCCCATGCAGCGCCCCGGGCAGAACATACCCCCCCTCCCCCCCAACGCCAGCCCTTTCCCCGGGGCAGACCCCGGCTTCCCCGCTGGCGGAGAGGAGGGGGGCAAAAACCTGAACCCCCCACCCAGCACCTTCCCCCCAGAGCAGCACTCGGGCTCCCCGGCTGCCGTTAACGGGGCGCAGCCCAGCTTTGCCCCCGCCAGCGCCGGCCGTGGGGGTGGCACTCCTGAAGCCAACAGCCTCCCACCCCCCAGTAAGGCAGCTGCCAGCTCGGGGCACCAACCCCCCCCCGGCCTGGTGTACCCGTGTGGGGCTTGCCGTAACGAGGTGAACGACGACCAGGATGCCATCCTGTGCGAGGCCTCCTGCCAGAAATGGTTCCACCGGGAGTGCACGGGCATGACAGAGAACGCCTACGGGCTGCTCACCACCGAGGCCTCCGCCGTCTGGGCCTGTGACTTCTGCCTGAAAACCAAGGAGATCCAATCTGTGTACGTCCGTGAGGGCATGGGACAGCTGGTGGCTGCCAACGATGGCTGATGCCCCCACCAACCCCACGTTGTACAGAACCCCACGCTGTTTTAGGACCAAACCCCCTTTTGTAGCCGTCGGACCCACGAGCACAGGATGGCACCCGGTGATGCTCCCTACCGCCGTGGACTCTGGCTGTGCAGCACCGGGATGGGGCTGTGGGGGTCTCCACGGTGGCTGAGCCTTCCCCGTGCCCCCGGGGTGGGCTCTGTGCGATGCCCAGGCCCGCTGCCCCCTCCTCCCCCCCTCAGATCCGGTGTCCCCCTCCCTGAGCTCGGTGCGGTTCCGGTCCCCCCGTTCCCCTCCCCGATTTTAGCAGAGCGGTAATGGAAACTTTTGTATCGTCGCTATAAAACTCTGAAACCGGCGTGTCCGTGTCTGCGTCCGCTGCCTTCCGCTCCCCCCGCCCCCCTTCTGCCGTTGCCCGCCCCTTCGGGCCGTCGCTGCCATTGGCTGCGCTCATCACGTGCGCGCCCCGTCCCGAGGGCGGTGACCGGGACCGGGAGAAAGTTACGGAGCGGGACCGGGTCCGGCTGCGCCTCCGAGCGCCTCCAGGTACCGCCCGCCCCAGCATCGTTCCGTTCTATTCCGCCCCGTCCCGTCGGGGCCGCTTCGCCCCGAGCTTCCCCGCTCCCATCCCGGCCGCTTCCCACCGAGCTCCGGCCCGGTGCGCTCCGTCCCTCTCCGGGACGCCTCAGGTCCCGGGATTGGCACCGGAGCGCTTCCCGGAACACCGCCGACTATGGCCGCGAGATTTCACCGGGCAGCGCTCCGGGATGCGCGCCCGTCGGGCCGGACCCTCACCGGAACCCCCCACCCCCAATACACACAGACCCCCCCTCGGCCGTTTTGGGGAGGTGCGGTACCGAAAGGAAGAGGGGCTCCGTGCCCCCCTCACCCCCGGAGCGCTGCTCTGAGTGTCGGTGCCGCCGCTTCCTTCCTGCGGGGCCCCGCGCACCTGCCGGGCGGCATCACCAAGGCTAAAAATACCGCGGTGGTAACCGGGGAGGGGGGGATGAGGGGGCGGGCCGGACGGGGGGGGATAACGGGGCTGGGGGAGCGCTTCCCGTAGCGCGCTCCCGACCGCATCCAGCCCCGGTTTCCCCCTTCGCCCCACGGGGACTTTTCTCCCCCCGGTACCGGGACTCTGAGCGCCGCTGGGTCCGTGCTGCCCCCCGGGGTGGGGGGCGGGGATGTTCGGGGGGGGGCGGTGCCTCCACAGCTGTGCGGGGAATGTGCAGAATCCGCGGGCACCGCGACCGCCCCGTGCCCGATCCCAGCTCGTTGCCGGTACCGGAACGGGAGGGGGGAAAGGTGCGGCCGGGGCTGAACCCGCTGTTATCGGGGAGGGGAGATCCCGGGGGTCCCAACGCAGCCGATGCGGGGATCGCGGCGCTGCCACCCGTTGCCCTTTGCTCTGAGTTCATCAACTCGTTTTGCCAGGCAAATCAACCCAGGGCGGGCACGGGGTGAGGTCGGTCCGTCCGTATGTCTGTTTTATCTGTTTATGTGTCTGTCCGTCCCCTTGTCCATTTGTCCGTCCGTGTCCGTCTCTTCGCAGGGGGGACCCGCAGCCATGGCTCAGAAATCGGACTCCCGAGACTCGGATAACAGCTGGGTGCTGACGGGCACGGAGGTGAGGGCGTGGGGCCGGGGTGGGTGGCAATGGGAGGGGTGGGATCGGGGGTCCCAATGGCCGCTTGTCATCCCCAGGGGCTGCCTGTGGACACGGTGGGTCCGGAGCGGGATTCAGCCTCTCATGATGATGAGGACGAAGAGGAAGGGGAGGAGGAAGGCAACCCGGATGCGGGCACAGGCACGTGGGGAGGGGGCAGTTCTGAGGTCCCCGATACCGGGCTGGGTTCTTCTGCTCACCTCCGGCCTCTGCCCCTCCGCAGCTGATGGCAGTGAGGATGGAGCCGCCTCCCTGGGTGAAAAACAGCACCCTGAGGTCGAGGTAAGCCGGGGGAGGGGGGGGGGGAAATGATGGGGGCGGGGGTGCAGCGTGGGGATGCGTGACCCCAACCCCCGTGTACCCAGGGTGCAGAGGAACACTCGGATCTCGGTGCCGGCACGGAACTCCCTCCATCCGGCCCTACAGAGCTCAGCACCGCGGGGAGCTGGGAGAAGGAACAGCACAACGCTGAGCCCGAACCGCGTGCTGAGGGCTGCACCGCAGGTCAGCACCGCGCGGGGTCCGGGGGGGGGGCAGCGAGCAGCAGATCCAGCCTGTGGGCACCGAGCAGCAGATCCAGCCTGTGAACTCTCCCCACAGCTCTTCATCCCTCCCCAGGGCCGCTGCTGGAGGAGGGGAGCTGCACCAGCAGTGATGACGACGTGGAGGGGCTGAGGCGACGGCAGGTCCATCAGCCCCGTGCTGGGACCCCCCCTCCTGCACCCATCCCGCGCCGTGTGATGCAAGATGAAGGCAACGAGGAGGGGCTCAGTGCCAACAAACTGCTGCTGGGAGCGCTGGCGTTGGTGGCTGTGGCTCTGCTGATCGTTTCTGGTGAGTCGGGGGTGCTGGGGTTGGGGGGGGAGGGGGCAGGTGGAGGTCACTATTGCTGTCTCATTTTCTCCTCTCCAGGTGGTTTCTACGATACGGCAGACGGTGAGCAGGGAGGGCTGTGAGCAGGGAGGGCTGTGAGCAGGGCTGGGTGCTGTGCGCTCGATGTCACCGTGTGGTTCCTCCCCAGGTCCTGTGGATGTGATGAGCCACGATGCGACAGACGTGGAGCAGGAAGCTGTGCCCGACAACGGCAGCGTAAGGAGTGGGGCTGCAAAAGGGCTGCCGCATCCTGAGCACCCCCAGGGCTGCATCCCACTCCCTCTCCCCCTAGGATTCCCCACAGAAGCCCCCCCTGGACGGTGGGGATGTGCACAGCATGCAGTCCATGAGCATGCTGTTGGACCGCCTGGCCAAGGAGAACCAGGACATCCGCCTGATGCAGGCTGAGCTGCAGGTGGGTGCGCAGCACTGTGCCCCCCCAGGGCCACCTCTCGGAGCTGCCTTTTGCCTTCACACCCCTCCCTGACCCCCCACCTTTCCCCCAGGCTCACAAGGAAGAGCTGCAGGCGCTGCTGCAACAAAGCGAAGGTGCAGCAGCAGCAGCTGGGGTGCAGCAGCGGAGTTTGGCCAAGGAAAACGCCGAGCTCCGTGCAGCACTGCAGCGTGAAGCCGAGGCACTGCGGGCTGCACGCGCTGAGCTGCAACGCCTGCAAGCCCGGGGGGGTCCCACTGACCCCCAGCCCCCCCACAAGGAGCAGCTTCACGGTCCCAGTGCTGCAGTGAATGGGGAGGGGGCCCGGCATGAGGCACGGCACCGTGGGCTGTTGGAGTCGGTGCAGCACGAGCTGGCAGCTGCCCTGCAGAGAGCGCAGGGTGCGGGGGGGCTGGAGGGGCTCAAAGAGGAGCTGAGGGTGCTGGAGGAACGCCTGAGCCGGGAGCTGGGAGGGTCTGAGGGGGTTGAGGCATTCCCTGGGCATTGGAAAAAGGGATTCAAGGCAGAAAAGAAGGAGAGGGGGTGGCACAAGCGGGACAAAGCTCACGGCAAGGAGCACCACGGCAAGGAGCACCACGGCAAGGAGCACCACGGCAAGGAGCCCCGGCCCCACAGGGAGCACAAAGAGGGCAAATCTGGGGGGAAGTGGTCCCGTGGCCCCCGGGAACTGCCCCCCTTCAGCCATTCCCGAGCCCCCCAGGGTTGCTCAGGGGTGACCGACTGCGCTCACAAAGAGGGCCGTGAGGCGCTGGGGGCTGCGCTGGAGCCCGTGCAGAAGGCGCAGTTCCTGCAGTTGCTGGAGGGCTTCATGGAGAGGCTGGGCTGGGGGGGACATTTCAGGGGGGTGGCAGCACGGTTGGAAGGAGCCTTTGGGGTCGATGGGGTCTTTGCCCACGACCGGCGGCGCTTCGTGGACTTCGTGGAGGAGGTGGAGGAGATGCTGGAGGACGTGGCGCGGCGCGAGCGCGGCGACGAGGAGGCGGCCGATGGCTTTGAGGAGTTCGTGCTGCGGCACTACGCTGGGTGAGTGGGGTGGGGGGAAGGGGAAATGAGCCCTGCACCTCCAAGATCCCCCCCCAACCCCCTCCAGGACCCCTCCTCCTCAAGGTCCCCCCCTCACCGCCCCTTTTCTATTGCAGCTCTGTTGGGAAGGAGCGTGGCCGCAAATCATGGAGGCAGCACGGAGGGGGCAGATAAAGCCATGGGGGGTCCCTGCTGACCCCCTCCCCGCCGCCCACCACCACCACCACCATGGGCTGTGTTTGGGGGTCTAGGGGCTGTCATGTGTGCCCCCCCCCCCCCACTCTCCCCAATTGATGCACTGTGTGATGCTGCTGCACTGCTGTAGATGCAATAAAGTCACCGCTGGGCTGAGCTGTGCCTGGTGGGAGGGGAGAAAAATGGCTTGGCGGGGGGGGGAGGGGATGTCGAGGGTGTTGGGGGGCTGCTGTGGGGGAGCCGTGGAGGAAATGGTGATGCTGGCGGTTGGGGAAGGGGATGCTGGGGGGGCTCCGGGCTGAATGGGGGGCAGTGAGGGTGGGGGAGTGGCGGTGACCCCCGGATTTGCAGTGCCAACCGCCCACCAGAAGGGGGCGCTACTACGTAGCGGGGGCGGAGCCAAGCTTAGCCCCGCCCCCCAGGCAGGGCCGTACCACTGCGTACCCACGGGGGGGGGGGGGGCTGGGCGGGGCGGTTCTCCCCGCGCATTGGAGCGGAGCGGGGCGGGTCCGGGTGGTGCGGGGGGGCGGGGATGGGAGGGGCGGGGATGGGGGACCCCCGTGCTGTGCTGCTGCTGAGCGGCAAAAGGAAATCGGGGAAAGATTTCGTGGCGGCGGAGATCCAGAAGCGGTAGGGGGAGGTGGGGGGGCGGGGATGGGAATGGGGAGGGGGTGGGGACCGGGATACCGGGGGGATTTTGAGGTGGGGAGGGGGAGGGGAAGGGGGCGGGATCGTTGTCGTGCCGCTGATCGTTCGTCTGTAGGTTGGGCTCCGACGTGTGCACCGTGCTGCGCCTGTCCGGACCGCTGAAGGAGCAATACGCGCAGGTACGGCTGTGCCACGTGGGTTCTGTGCCATGCTGTGCCATGCCACGATCTGCTGTGCCATGCCATGCCATGATCTCTCATGTTGTGCCATGTTCTGTGCCATGCTGTGCCATGCCATGCCATGATCTACCATGCTGTGCCGTGCTGTGTGCCATGCTGTGCCATGCCATGATCTCCCATGCTCTGCTACATCCTGTGCCATGCTGTGCCATGCCATGATCTAGCATGTTGCACTGTGTTGTGCTGTGCTGTGCCATGATCTACCATGCTGTGCCATGTTCTGTGCCATACTGTGCCATGCCATGATCTCCCGTGCTCTATGCTCTGTGCCACGTTGTGCCATGCCATGATGTACCATGCTATGCCGTGCTATGCCATGCCATACCATGATCTACCAAGCTGTGCAGCGTTCTGTGCCATGCCCTGTGCCATGATCTGCTGTGCCATGCTGTGCCATGACCTCCCATGCCGTGCTGTACCATGACCTGCCATGCTCTGCTACATCCTGTGCCGTGCTGTGCCATGCCATGATCTCTCATGCTGTGCTGTGTTCTGTGCCATGCTGTGCCATGCCATGATCTCTCATGTTGTGCTGTGTTCTGTGCCATGCTGTGCCATACCATGATGTGCCATGCTCTGCTATGTTCTGTGCCATGCTGTGCCATGCCATGATCTCCCATGCTCTGCTACATCCTGCGCCATGCTGTGCCATGCCATGATCTCTCATGCTGTGCTGTGTTCTGTGCCATGCTGTGCCATGCCATGATGTGCCATGCTCTGCTACATCCTGTGCCATGCTGTGCCATGCCATGATCTTTCATGCTCTGCTATGTTCTGTGCCATGCTGTGCCATGCCATGATCTCCCATGCTCTGCTATGTTCTGTGCCATGCTGTGCCATGCCATGATGTGCCATGCTCTGCTATGTTCTGTGCCATGCTGTGCCATGCTCTGCTATGTTCTGTGCCATGCTGTGCCATGCCATGATGTGCCATGCTCTGCTACATCCTGTGCCATGCCATGCCATGATCTCCCATACTCTACTATGTTGTGCTGTGCCGAGCCGTGTCACACTGTGCCCCACACCATTCCCTACCCCACGCCGTTCCCTGTGCCCCTCTCACATCCAGGAGCACGGCCTGGATTTCCAGCGGCTCCTGGATGCCAGTGCCTACAAGGAGCAGTACAGGCAGGACATGATCCGCTGGGGCGAGGAGAAGCGCCGCGCCGACCCCGGATTCTTCTGCCGCACCGCGGTGCAGGGCGCAGCACAGCCGGTGTGGGTGAGCAGGGATGGGTATGGGGGGCTCGGGGGGGCTCGGGGTGGGTGCTGACACTGGGGGTGTGTGCAGGTGGTGAGTGACACGCGGCGCCTCTCGGATGTGGAGTGGTTTCGGGATGCCTACGGGGACGCGGTGCTGACCGTGCGTGTGACGGCCACCGAGGAGACGAGGAGGAGGAGGAGTTGGGTCTTCGTGGCGGGTGAGCGAGAGCTGCTTCCTGCTGTGCACCGGAGCCACCAGCATGGCTGGCACCACGGTGCCCTGTGGCACGGCTGTCCCCTGTCCCTATAGCCATCCCCTGTCCCTATAGCCGTCCCCTGTCCCTATAGCCGTTCCCTATCCCCTCTGCCATCCCATCCCTATAGCCATCCCCTGTCCTTATAGCCATCCCCTATCCCCACTGCCATCCCCTGTCCCTACAGCTGTTCCCTATCCCTTCTACCATCCCCTATCCCTATAGTTGTCTCCTATCCCCTCTGCATCTCCTGTCCCTATAGCCATCCCCTATCCCTATAGCTGTCCCCTGTCCCTATAGCTGTTCCCTATCCATTCTACCATCCCCTACCCCTATAGCTGTCCCCTATCCCTATAGCCATCCCCTATCCCCACTGCAGTCCCCTTCCCTATAGCCATCCCGTCCCCTCTGCCATCCCCTATCACCACTGCCACCCCGTGTCCCTATAGCATCCCCTATCCCCACTGCTATTCCCTGTCCCTATAGCTGTCCCCTGCTGCCATCTGTTCCCACTGCCATTCCTTGTCCCCATTGCTGTCCCCCATCCCCACACCCACCCCTGGCTGCAGGACCCGCAGTTTCTGCGTAAATCCCCACAGCACCGAGCAGAAGTTGGGGGATCCTGACCCAATTCTGGGGGCTCTGCTCCTCCCCAGGGGTGGACGACGCTGAGTCTGAGTGCGGCCTGGACCAGGGGGTGACCTTCGATTGGGTGATCACCAACGATGGGGACGGGGCAGCCCTGGGTGCACAGCTGGAGGCGCTGCTGCAGGACGTCCGCAGCCGCCTGTAGCCACGGGATGGGGATGGAAATGGTGTAGGGACCTCATCCGTCCCGGGAGCTTCACCCTTTGTGGGGTCTCATGGTGCTGGGGAAGGTGGAGACCCCTCCCCAAGAACTTCCATCTGCAGAGGCTGTGCCTTCCTGCAGGAGTGGGGCTTGCTGCTGCTCAGGGACCTTCGACCACAGCATGGGGACAGTGCCCCGTGTCTCCCCCCCCCCGGGGTGCCTCCAAATAAAGCGCTGACGCTGAATAACGCGTGGGGTCCGCATCTCCTTCCCGTTGGGGGGGAGGGGGTCAGCTCTGCCCTTCTCATGGAACTCTCCACCCGGGGGGGGAGGGGTTTTGGGGGGTGGGTAAGGTGCATTTAATTCCCGCATCCCGGAGCCGGGTGCCCGCTGGTGTGCTGTCGCACGTTTCCTGCTGCGGATTAATCGCGTCCGAAGCAAACAGCCCCTGCCCAAATGCTGCGTGCATCCAGCTGGGCTCCTGCAGCAGCTGGGCACCGCTCCGGGTTTGGGGGAACAGGGACCCTTTGGGGTCTGCAGAGGGCACAGCGGGGGGATGTGGGGCTGCCGTGAGCCAGCTTGACCCCGCGTCCCTTCCCTCCCCCCCCCCCATCATTCCTGTGCCCCCATCCCCGCATAGCGCAGGGGGTGACCCGACCCCATCCGGTCTCCACCGGTTCCAGCTGCTGCCGTAATCCCCAACCTCTGTTCGGTGCCCTAAGGAGATTACCGAGCGTTGTAGGGCGGCAGCTGGCGGGGCGGATCCCGGGGGCCACAGGGTCCCCCCTACGGGGGCAACGCGGTCCCCCGGTGCCCGTCCCGGAGCCCCCCGTAGCGGGGCAGCCCCCGTCGAAGGGCGGTCACCGGGAGGAGCGGCCGCACCCGCGGGCATCGCCCGGTCCCCGCCGCTCCCCGCCCCGACGTGCGCCGCCCGGGGCTCGGCGCCGGCCCGTCGGTGCGAGCGGGGCTCCTCGGGGCGGTCCCGGGACGCTCCGTCTTCACCCGCAGCGCTCCGTCTTCACCCGCTCGCCGCTCCGTTTCCCCCCGGCGGACTACAAGTCCCGTGCGCCCCGCACAGGCGCAGGGGCCGGGGGCGCGGGAGCGGGGCGGGGAATGATGTCAGCCTGCGGGGAGCCCCGGCGCGGCCAATGGCGGGGCGGTGCTGGCGGTGGGGCCGGGCCACCGGCGGCGGCGGGGGCGGCGGCGGCGGCGAGCGCGCAGCGCCGGAGGGACGCGGCTCCCATTCATGAGCAGCCGCGCGCCCGCCGCCCCGGGGCCGGGGCCGGTGGTGGCGGCGGCGGCGGCGGCGGAGAACGGAGCGGGAGGCGGGCGGCCCGGCCCGGTGCCGGTACCCGGCGGAGCGGCGGCGGCGGCGGCGGCGGGGCAGGTGCGCGGCGGGCGGTGAGGCGGCACCGCCATGGACACGTCGGGGCACTTCCACGATTCGGGCGTGGGGGATCTGGAGGAGGACCCCCGGTGCCCGTGCCCGTCGTCGGGGGACGAGCGGCCGCCGCCGCCGCCGCCGCCCGCCGCGCTGCCGCCGCTCCAGCACAGCCTGTTGCACTCCTCGCCCGGGTCGCTGCGGGCCCCTCCTCCCGCCGCCCCCGCCGCCCTCCACCCTTCCTCCCGCCACGGCAGCCAGCTCAACCTCAGCGACCACTTGGGCGGCCACTCGCCGGGCTCGGCGGTGCCGTCGGGGGGCAAACACCGGCAGCCCAGCCCCCTGGTGCACCGGCGGGACAGCAACCCCTTCACCGAGATCGCCATGAGCTCCTGCAAGTACAGCGGGGGGGTGATGAAGCCCCTCAGCCGGCTCAGTGCCTCCCGCAGGAACCTCATCGAGGCCG
Organism: Crossoptilon crossoptilon; assembly: GCA_036346035.1. Lineage (NCBI taxonomy): Eukaryota > Metazoa > Chordata > Aves > Galliformes > Phasianidae > Crossoptilon > Crossoptilon crossoptilon. The sequence goes on along the minus strand of JARXNR010000278.1, from coordinate 65,471 downwards.
AACCCGAAGCGCAGCCCTTACAGCTCTTCGGTGCCGGCGGACCCCCCGAAATCGTCGTTTCGAGGGAGGACAACCACGCGCCCCCCGCCCGGCCCCCCACCCGGCACGGCCCCCGCGCCGACCGCCCGCCCGCCCGCCCGCCCCGCACCCGCCGGCTTTGCCAAAGGGCCCAAACGCAAAGCTCAGAACATCGGGTACCGTTTGGGCCACCGGCGCGCGCTGTTCGAGAAGAGGAAGCGGCTGAGCGACTACGCGCTCATCTTCGGAATGTTCGGCATCGTCGTCATGGTCATCGAGACCGAGCTGTCCTGGGGGCTCTACTCCAAGGTATGGGGGGTGCTGGGTCCTGGAAGGGGGGTGGTGGGGGATGTTTGGGTCTTGTGTGGTTGGCAGCGGGGATGTTGGGGTCCTGCAGGGTGGGCATTGGGGATGTTGGGGTCCTGCAGGATGAACGCTGGGGTCCTGTAGGGTGGGAACTGGGGATGTTGGGGTACTGTAGGATGGATGCTGGGGTCCTGTAGGGTGGGCACTGGGGATGTTGGGGTCCTGTAGGATGAACGCTGGGGTCCTGTAGGGTGGGAACTGGGGATGTTGGGGTACTGCAGGATGGATGTTGGGGTCCTGTAGGGTGGGCACTGGAGATGTTGGGGTCCTGTAGGATGAACATTGGGGATGTTGAGGTCCTGTAGAGTGGGCGTTGGGTCCTGTAGGATGGGCACTGGGGATGTTGGGGTCCTGTAGGATGGATGCTGGGGTCCTCTAGGGTGGGAACTGGGGATGTTGGGGTCCTGTAGGATGAACACTGGGGATGTTGAGGTCCTGTAGGGTGGGCGTTGGGTCCTCTAGGGTGGGCACTGGGGATGTTGGGGTCCTGTAGGATGAACGCTGGGGTCCTGTAGGGTGGGCACTGGGGATGTTGGGGTACTGTAGGATGAATGTTGGGAATGTTGGGTTCCTATGGGATGAACGTTGGGGTCCTGTAGGGTGGGTGTTGGGGATGTTGAGGTCCTGTAGAGTGGGCGTTGGGGTCCTGTAGGGTGGGCACTGGGATGTTGGGGCCCTGTAGGATGAACACTGGGGATGTTGAGATCCTGTAGGATGAACGCTGGGGATGTTGAGGTCCTGTAGGATGAATGTTGGGGTTGTCAGGGTCCTGTAGGATAAACGCTGGGGTCCTGTAGGGTGGGAACTGGGGATGTTGGGGTACTGTAGGATGAATGTTGGGGATGTTGGGTTCCTATGGGATGAACGTTGGGGTCCTGTAGGGTGGGTGTTGGGGATGTTGAGGTCCCGTAGAGTGGGCGTTGGGGTCCTGTAGGGTGGGCACTGGGGATGTTGGGGCCCTGTAGGATGAACACTGGGGATGTTGAGGTCCTGTAGGATGAACGCTGGGGATGTTGAGGTCCTGTAAGGTGGGCTTTGGGGATGTTGGGTCCTAAAAGGGGGATGTTGGGGGTGTTGGGGTAGTGGGGGTTGTTTGGGTCCTGTAGGGTGGGCATTGGAGATGTTGGGGTCCTGTAGGAAGAACATTGGAGATGTTGAGGTCCTGAAGGGTGGGCATTGGGGATGTTGGGTCCTGAAAGGGGGATGGTGGGGGTGTTGGGGTAGTGGGGGATGTTTGGGTCCTGTAGGGTGGGCACTGGGGATGTTGGGGTCCTGTAGGATGAATGTTGGGGTCCTGTAGGGTGGGTGTTGGGGATATTGAGGGCCTATAGGATGAACATTAGGGTCCTGTAGGATGGGCATTGGGGATGATGGGTCCTAAAAGGGGGATGTTGAGGGTGTTGGGGTAGTGGGGATTGTTCGGGTCCTGTATGGTTGGCGATGAGTATGTTGGGGTCCTGTAGGGTGGGTGTTGGGAATGTTGGGGTCTTGTAGGATGAACGTTGGGGGTGTTGGGGTCCTGTAGGGTGAGTGTTGAGGACACTGGGTCCTGTAAGATGTATGTTGGGGGCATTGAGGTACTGTAGGGTGGGTGTTGGGGGTGTTAGTGTCCTGTAAGATGAACGTTGGAGACATTGAGGTCCTGTAAGGTGGGTGCTGGGGATATTGGATGAACGCTGGAGATTTTGGGGTCCTGCAAGGTGGGCAGTGAGGATGTTGCAGTCCTGTAGAGTGGGTGCTGGGGATGTTGGGGTCTTATAAGATGGGTGTTGGGGATGTTGAGATCCTGTAGGATAGGTGCTGGGGACATTGGGGCCTTGTAGGATGGATGTCAGGTATGTTGGGGTAGTGGGAGATGTTGGGGTCCTGTAGGGTGGGCACTGGGGACATTGAGTTCTGAAGAGTTGATGCTGAGGACACTGGGGTTCCCATGGGATTGGCATTGGGGTATTGGTGCCCCGTATAGTGTGCTTTGGGGCGCTTTGCCCCCTGTGGTGTTGGGAGATTCACTCACGAGGTCACGTTGGGTGTTGGACAGGGTGGATGGTGATGGACCGATCGTTTGGCTTTGGTGGGTGCTGCACCCGTGTGTCCCACGGTGTCAGGAGAGGAAATGGGATTTGTCACTGCTGTGGCTGCTGGATATAGAGGGGAGGGGTCTGCCGGACCCCCGCATCACCAACCCCTGTCTTGTCCCCACCTGCAGCTCCTACCCATAGCCCCCATAAAGGCCCCACGTGTCCCTTTTGGGCAGAGAGGGGACCCGGATGCATCTCACGGTCTGAGGGTGGGGATGGAGGCCCTGCTGCCAGGTGGGCGCATCCCCAGAGGATGTCCCTGAAATTGGAATGCCTGGCGGTGGGCAGCAGCAAATCCACCTTCCCAAGCCCTCAAAGTGGGGGCTCTGGGGGTCTTCATCCCCTCCCATCGTGCAAACAAGCAGCCGTGGGGTCCCTGCTGGCCATTCCCATCCTCTCCAGGCATTCCTTGAGCAGCTGCGGCGCAGCGGAGCCCTCCATCCTCCTCCACACCCCTTTCTTCCATTTTTTTTTTTTTTTTAATTCTATTTTTTTTTTTTTTTTTTGTAATTGCAGGACGGTGTCTTTTATTTATAATTCTCCCCCCACACACCCCTTTCAGCTCTGCTCCCTGGCTGTGCTCGTTGGCAGCGATATGAATAACTCTTTGTATAGACATCTGTCATGTTATTTATACCTATCCATGAGGGGAAGGGAACAGGCACGGCGCTGCGTGGCACCCATGGGCGTCCGTGGGACAGCGCTGGGGGCGGGGGTTCGGGGGACGCCGGGGGTCCCCGTGTGGCGGTGCCACGTGTGGAGGGGACGGAGCGGTGTGGGAAGGGGCCGCGCTGCCCCCCGCCGCCGTCATTCAGCAGCGCGGGCAGAGGGGGCGATGGGGCCGGGAGGAGGAGAGGGAGGAGGAGGTGGGGATGTGTCTGGGAGTCCCGTGGGCGCGGGGACCCTCCGTTGTCCCTATGGAGGTGAGACGGGGCGTGGGGACCCCGGCGATGCTGGGGGGCACCGGGTCCTTCTCGGCACCCAACCGCAACGCCTCGCAGGGAAGGAGGAGGATGCGTTTCTCCACCTCCGGAGCCTCTCCCGCGGGTGTTCCGCTTGTAGGAACGGCGCTGAGGTGCTGTTCGCCCCCCTCTGCCCACCGCCACCTGCGGAGCCGCAGAACCCACGGCCGCCGTGCCGCCCGCGGTGTGAACCGGGGGAGACCCTCCCGTGAGTCAGCGCTGCCCCCGCCGGTGCTCGGGGTGCAGGCGGGGACGGAGGAGGGTCGGGGTCACCATGCGCTGATGCACCCTGAGGTGCTCCCCGCACGGATCCAGGCCTCTATAAATACCCCCCCAGCCCCCTCCGTTGGGAAACCGGAGCTCGCAGCGAAGCCGTGGCCGTGCCCGAGGAGCGGGGCCGGCAGCTGTTGCGTGGATGGGGATTTCGGTGCCGCCGGCCCTGGCCCAGCTCCAGCGCGGCCCCATTAGAGATGCCATGCGCTCCTTGGGGCTGGGGCAGGACCCCGGCGCGGTGCAGCCGCGCTCTGCTCTCTGCCCACCCTTTGGGGATGGTTGGGGGCACGTGAATGGCACACGGTGTGAGCAGCGCACGTGTCGGGGTCCCTCGTGGCACTGCGGTGTCGGTGCCTCCCAGATGAGGTCTCGGTGCCCCACGGTGTTGTTTATGGGAGCCAACAACAGCTCTTCCTGCTGCGTTCCTCTGTGACCAAAGCTGGGCTCCGGCGGTGCTGTGCGGCCACATTGTGCCAACCTGCCCCATAGCCATACAGAGGGGCTGCCAACCTGCCCCATAGCCGTGCCAGGGGGTCTGCCAACCTGCCCCATAGCCGTGCCAGGGAGGTCTGCCATCCTGCCCTATAGGCACAACTTGGAGGTCTGCCCCCTGCGCTGCACCCTTGGAGCTCTGCCGTGGGGACATTCGGTGCTGGGCCGTGCTGGCACCCGTCTGCCTGTGTGCTCACCCATAGGGTGTCCCCACGGAGGTGACACGGGGTCGGTGCTGGCAGCCAGCAGAGGAGGGATGCACCGGGCATGGGATTTTCCCATCTGCCACCCATCCTGGGTTGGCACATGGTTCCGTGCACGGCGCCGCGTGCCAGGACCCCCATCGGGGAGCATCAGACCATCCCACGGTTGTGGGGTGGGGTGATGCCAGAGCTCTGCAGCCACGCTGGCAGCGGGAGGGTTAAAGATGTCTAGACGGCGACTGAGATTGGCCCTAAAAGATGCCAGATCCGTTGCGGGAGTGACATCTCTGCAATTAATCCCGGTCTTCCCCCAGGCACCGCTTCACTATAAATAGCCGCGGTGCTGCCGGAGCGCTCGGGGTCCCAAAGCCTCGGGGTCCGGCGTGGGTCCCTTGTCACGGGGCAGGGCGGGCGCTTCAAGGGAGGAGTGTGTGTGTGTGGGGGGGTCCTTGGCACGAGCTCTCCCTGGGGGCCACCTATTAATAGCGTTGTTTGGTCCCGGCACTTCTCTCAACACGGCCATTATGTGCAGACAATTGCACAGCGGGTGCCAAGTGCTGGAGCCGCTCACAATGCGCGGCCGGAGCGCCCCGTGCCGCCTCTGCTCGGGGAAACGTTGCCCTAAATAATCCCACGCGTTGGAAAAGCCCCACGGAGGGGGTGATGGGATGGGGTGGGGGAAGGAGGTGGTGCTGCGTCATGAGCGCACCGGGTCTCAGCACGGTGATGGGATGGGTGCTGCTGTCCGTCTGTCCGTCCTGCTGTCCCTCTCTGTGCCACCATTGTGTCAGTGCTGGGGTTGAGCGAAGGGCTCTCTGCGACCAAATAGGGTCTGGGGTCTTGCACGGGGAAAACGAACCCAACTCCTCCCCCATAGGGACCTGTGGGAGGTGGGGAGCGTTTTGCTGTAGTCACCACTGAATCAGGGGTTAATTTACATAGAGCTAATTAGCAGGAGGGTCTTAATTGGCTCACCCATCAGAGTGCCATACCGCTGGGCTGGGTGCGGGTGTCTCGCTGGAGCTGCGAGGAGGGCGGTGGGTTCAGTAAATGGACCACGGGGGTCCCTCGGTTCCACCCCCATCGCTGACCCCAGCTCCTCTCCTCTTTTCCTGCAGGACTCCATGTTCTCCCTGGCCCTGAAATGCCTTATCAGCCTCTCCACCGTCATCCTGCTGGGGCTCATCATCGCCTACCACACGCGGGAGGTGCAGGTATGTCTGAGGACTCATCCCCAGAGGGTCCACGTGTGCTCTGCAAGGCCTTGGAAGCGGGGATGTCCGCTGCCTTCCCCCCCCCCCCCCCGCCATCCCACCCCTCTCAAGGGGACAAACGGCTGCAGGAGCGATGAGTTCCATCCTTCTCACCCCCTCACGCTCTCCTCAGCCGGCTGTGAGCCGCAGGTTTTCACCTCTCCCTGTTTGTAGGACAGGGAGGGTCCCGCATTTCTCCTCTTTCACCGCACGGCCGCTCTGCCAAGGAAAGCTGTGAAATACTTTCCTAATCACGCTGCCCATTCTCTTCCTCTCTGCCCTCTTCGGCTTTGCGGGGAGATAAAGGCCCGCTCCGATGCCAGCGTTTTGGGGCTGCGGGGGGTCGGGCGCAGCGTGCAGACCGCGCCCTGAGTCTGGGGGCGTCCCCCAGTGCGACCCTGACCCAACACCGCTGTCCCCACGGCACCCATCTCTCGGGAGCAGCCAAGGAAAGGCGCGGGAGCAGCCGCCTTCCTGCCGGGCCCGTGGCCAAACCGGGGCTGTGGTCACCGAGCAGCGATGCCGGGAGTTGCCGGCGTCATTCCGCACCCACCGGGGGGACACCGGGAGCGCCGAGCGCGGTCCCCTCCTCCTGCGCTGCGTTCTGTGCGCGCCGTCGGGGCTGAACTCCCCAGCGCAGAGCTGCGCAGGAGATCTCTGCCCCTTCTACGGTCGAAGAGCCGCTCAGAACAAATATTTGAGAAGCTGCGCTGTGCTGCAGTAATATTTACCCCTCAGGGTCGCTGTGTTTGTGCCCGGCCGGGCTGAACCCGGCTCGCCGCCGCTTCCTCCCGCTTCTTGTTCTCGGTTCCGTCCTCCCGTCCCGGCTGAGCCCCGCTCAGCGCGCAGAGCAGGGCGGCTCAAATCGGCCGAAACGTCGCGATTTGGGGACAGGCTGCTGTGCTGGGGGCCGTGAAACCGAAGCACCCCCAGCACGGAGGTGTCCCACCCCCAACTTTGCCCTCCCCCGCTTCCTTCCACCCCTCCCCGTGGGCTCTCTGAGGTCTCCGCATCCTCACGGCTCCTCCAATGCGCAGCCACGCGGCTTCAGTAGCCGATGTTTTGGTGGCAATTAGCGGCGTGCGCTGATTACCTCACTGCCCTCCCTTCCCCCGACCCTTAAAAACATGTGGGGTCCGGCACTCGCGGGCTGGTGGAGGAGAGGAGATGGGTTTGAGTCCGTTTGGTCCCACAAATCCGTGCCGGCTGTTGGTGGCCCTATTATCTTTTAGGTGCTTATAAAGGGATTGCTGCTAATCCGTCCGTGATCTCGGCGAGGATGGATGCGGGGCCGCCAGAGCCATAAATCCTCAGCCACCGCTCCTCCCCACCTGCGGGAAGGGCTCAGCTGCTTCCCCGGGTGTTAATTGCGTTAATTGCTAGCTCCCTGAGGATGTTCCGGCTCTCCATTTGCCATGTGGGGCAGCTCTGTTGAGGGGGGTTCCGTGGGGCAGCGTCTTGCTGGGATTCCATAGAGCTGCAGGGTGGTTTTTGGGGCTGAAGGGATCCATCCATCCATCCCCGACCCCGCAGTGGGCACCTGCTGCTGTGCCCTCTGAGTGCAGGACCTCCCCTCATCCCGTTGCTGCCGTGAATTTGGGAGAGAGAACCTGAGGCTGTTTGAGGATTCGTTGGTCCTGGGAAGATGTCCTTAGAGACAAAGGAGTGGAGGAAAGCTGGCTGCTCGTTCAGGATGCCTTTCTGAGAGCACAAGGGCGCTCTGTCCCTCTCAATAAGAGCATGGGAAGGGGAGGCAGGAGACCAGCATGGTTTGGCAGGGACCTGCTGGTCACACTGAGGGAGAAGAAGGGATTGTTGAACCAACGGTGGAAACAAGGATGTGTCACCTGGGGAGAATTCATCACTCCCATTGACAAGAAAGGGAAGAAGGAGGATAAGTGGAACTCCAGGCTGGTGAGCATCACCTCTGTGCCTGGGAAGATCATGGAGCAGATCCTCCTAGAAGACAAATTAAGGCACAAATTAAGGGTGAGCGGGTGATCCCATGGCTTCACCGAGGGAAGGTCGTGCCTGACCCAGCTGGTGGCTGTAAGCTCAAGGAGGGGATGGCTTAGATTGGGAAGTTCTTTGCACAGACTGGTTCTGGAACAGGTTCTGTCCCTGGAGGTGTTCAGGACCAGGTTGGATGGGACCTTGAGCTAGTGCCGGATCTGGAGGTTGGTGGCCCTGCCTGTGATGGGGGGGTTGGAACTCCGTGATCCTTATGGTCCCTTCCAACCCAAGCTGTTCTATGAAGCTGGGGATACCCGGGTACCGCCGGACTGTGCCGAGGTTTCCATGGAAACCCCACGCAGCCGTGAGCTGTCAGTGCTGGAGGGGGGGGCAGGGGCTGTGCCAAAGGGCCCCCCCCTCCCCATCCCAACGCCCTTTGCCCAGTGTGCTGCCAAAAGGCCCTCCTGCCTCTTTCCTCTCGCTAATTTGTTTATTTTTAACACCCTTTTCCAGGAAGGAATGGGCTGTCAGCTCGTTAAATGCCTGAGGATCTCCCCTGACAGCTTGGAGCGTTTTTATAAACAATTTCTCCAACAAAGCAGCTCAAAGGAGAGGAGCTTTCCCAACACAGGGAGGTGGCCGGGACGCACTGTGTGCGTCAGCCCCTTGGGATGGCTGGGGGAGACGGCTCCGTGTGCTGCCTGTGTGACACAGCACTGTCCTGAGGTCCCACTGCTGCTCCCACCCTGGGGACGTGACCTCTGTGTCCCCTTTGGGTCCATCTCCAGCGGTGTCTTTGCAGAGTGCTGTTCACAGAAAGTCCCTGCTGGTGTAGGGGACAGCACTGATGCCTCTCGGTGCGCTCCGTGCGAAGCAAAGAGTGGTGGGAGCACATCCTGCACCTTGGGGGGGTTCTGTGCAGACCCCATTGCAGCTCAGACCCCACTGCAGCGCTCGGAGGAGCGGCTTTGCCCAGGATGAACCTGCACGTTGCCATGACAACGCTGCATCCATCGCTGCCTTCCTCCCAAAAAGTCGCCCTCCGGGTGCAGCTGGAAGCGGTCGCACGACGGTGACACAGCTGCTGTGTCAGAGGTGCCCCAGGGGGTGGGAGAAGGGGCCGTCCTGTGTGCCCTGGGAATGAGCTGGAAGGGACCTGAGGCTTTTGAGTGTCCCCAGTGCCACCGCCATGTCCCCGCTGTCCCCATCCCCATCCATCCCTGTTCCTCTGGGGGCATTCCCCTCATCCCAGTGGAGCTGTGTGATGTGGGTCCCTTCCATGCCTGTCCCCTCAGTGCTGATGGGATGATGCAGGGGGATGCCCAGGGACCCCAGTAACCATGGGATCCCATGAGGCAGTAACCATGGGGTGCCATAGGGCCGCCGATAATCACAGGATGTCATATGGCCACCAGTAACCATGAGATCCCATAGGGCCACCAGTAACCACGGATGCCATAGGGCCACCAATAACCACAGGATGCCATATGGCCACAGTAACCATGAGATCCCATAGGGCCACCAGTAACCATGGATGCCATAGGGCCACCAATATTGATAGGATCCCATATGGCCACTAATGACCACAGGATGCCACGTGGCCACCAGTAACCATGAACGCCATAGGGCCACCAATATTGATGGGATCCCCTAGGGCCACTAGTGACCACGAGATCCCCTAGGGCCACCAGTAACCATGAGATCCCATAGGGCCACTGATAGCCACTGGATGCCATATGGCCAACAGTAACCATGAGATCCCATAGGGCCACCAGTAACCATGGATGCCATAGGGCCACTGATAACCACTGGATGCCATATGGCCAACAGTAACCATGAGATCCCATAGGGCCACCAGTAACCATGGATGCCATAGGGCCACTGATAACCACTGGATGCCATATGGCCAACAGTAACCATGAGATCCCATAGGGCCACCAATAACCATGCAATGCCCCATGGCTGCCCATAACCACGTGCTTTCCCTCCTGGCAGCTCTTTGTGATCGACAACGGTGCCGACGACTGGCGGATCGCCATGACGTACGAGCGCATCCTCTACATCAGCCTGGAGATGCTGGTTTGTGCCATTCACCCCATCCCTGGGGAGTACAAATTTTTCTGGACCGCACGCTTGGCGTTCTCCTACACTCCCTCTCGGGCAGAGGCGGACGTGGACATCATCTTGTCCATCCCCATGTTCCTGAGGCTTTACCTGATTGCACGTGTCATGCTGCTGCACAGCAAGCTCTTCACCGACGCCTCGTCGCGCAGCATCGGTGCGCTCAACAAGATCAACTTCAACACTCGTTTTGTCATGAAGACCCTCATGACCATCTGCCCCGGGACGGTGCTGCTGGTGTTCAGCATCTCCCTCTGGATCATTGCTGCCTGGACGGTGCGGGTGTGTGAGAGGTGAGGTGTGGGGATGGGGGGCATCTGGGAGGTGTTTGTGGGGATGGTGATGGGGATTGGGGACATGCAGGAGGTGCCATAGGGATGGCAATGAGGACTGGGGCATCCAGGAGGTGTTGTGGGGATGACGATGGAGACTGGGGCATCCAGGAGGTGCCATGGGGATGGCAGTGATGATTATGGACACTCAGGAGGTGCCATGGGGATGGTGATGGGGATTGGGGACACCCAGGAGGTGTTGTGAGGATGGTGACGGGGATTGGGGCATCTGGGAGGTGCCATGGAGGTGGTGCTGGGGATTGAGACACCCAGGAGGAGCCATGAGGATGGCAATGGGGATTGGAACACCCAGGACGTGTCATGGAGGAGGTGCTGGGGATTGGGACACCCAGGAGGTGTTGTGGGGATGGTGATAGTGACTGGGGCACCTAAGAGGTGCCATGGAAGTGATGATGGGGATTGGGACACCCAGAAGGTGCCATGGAGACGTCATTGAGAGTTAGGGATGCTCAGAAGGTGCCGTGGAGATGGTGATGGGGATTAGGGACACCCAAGAGGCACCATGGGGATGTTGATGGAGACTGAGACGCCCAGGAGGTGCCATGGGGATGGCAATGGGGCGGTGTGGGGTTTTGATGGGTGCAGAGGGGATTTGTACAGGGAGAGGTGCAGCTTGGCTGTCTGTGAGTGCCATGACAACACGGTGCTTCCAAACCTACTGCTGGATGGCAGCACGGTGCTCAGCACTGGTGTTGCTGTGGCGACCGGTGCCAGCAGGTACCACGATGCACCGGCAGCATCCCCATGATACTGGGGTGGTACCGGGGCTGTCCCAGTGCCCCAGTTGCTTTGAGCAGTTCTTTCCCATGCAATGTGCCCGGTAGCCTGGGACAGAGATGGGGCTGTTCCAGTAGCCATGTGGGATGCAGAGCCACGAGCAGAGCAGCTCTGCTGGACGCTCTGTCCCCATCCCTGCTGGCGGTGCCCATTGGGATCACATCCCTGAGGAGGATGGAGATGGGGCTGTCTGTGGGAGAGCACTCAAGAAGACAAATGCACGTTATGATTTGCTTTAAGTGGATTAGCTCAATCGCATGAAATCCCTTTAAGTCTCTGCTGTGGGATGATGCCAGGCTCAGTGATGCGGGGTCGGGTCACCCCATCCATCCCCTCCTCCTCCTCCCCTCGGTGTCACCACGCGATCCCATCCATGTCCCCAAAGCATCTCTGAGTGGCATGGAAACACTCTGGGGTTGTGGGAGCTCTTCCAGACAGTGCTGCTCTTCCTGCTCCTCCTAATGAGGCCTTTAGAACGGGGTGGAGATGCAATGTGCCCTCATTGCATCAGGGGGTCCCTCTTTGTACCTCCTGAAAAGGAGCAGGCGGGTGGGTGGGGGTTCCTGGGGGGGTTTTTGCACCGCGGGGGCTCTGGCTGGAAGCACGGTGGATATAAAGAACAGGTTAGAGGTGGAGAGTGGGAATGATGCAGGAGAACTGCTGCGGAGTGGGGGCATGCAGGGAGTGGAGACGTGCAGGGAATGGGGTCACAGAGGGATGAATGGGGTCATGCAGAGAGTAGGAACACGCAGGGAGCAGGGACGTGCTCTGTTCCTGCAGCACACAGAGGCCCTGAGTGCTGGCCCAGTGTGACAGCAGGACCCTCGTGCCCACCCACAGCAACAGGGGTGCATGCAGGGAGCAGATGCATCCCCACGTCCCCACCCTGGCAGCCCAGGGGGCTCCGTCCCCTGTCGTGCACCCCCAGGATGGTGGCACTATTTGGGCACATTCCCGAGGCTGTGGCATCGCTCCAGGCGCCGTCTCCCCTCCTCCATGCCCCCCCCCCCCCCGGGTGCCACATCCCTCCGGAGGCAGTGAGTCTCTTAGCAACCCTCACCCCACCGCTGCCTGCGGTGCTGCCTGCACTGCTGCGCTGCCCGCGGCCAGCACACGTGTGCATGCACGTGCGTGCAGCCTGCTCCCCTCCTGCATTTTGCACCAGGGGGGTTGCATTTTGCACCAGAGCTGTTTGCATTTTGCACCGAGGGGGGGCAGTTGCGTTTTCCACCGGGGTTGTTTCGATTTTGTACCTGTGGGTGATTGCATCTCGCACCAGAGATGTTTCCATTTTGCACTGGAGGGAGCAGTTGCATTTTTTACCTGGGATGCTTTCATTTTGCACCGGTGGCGTTATCCATTTTGCACCAATAGCAGTTGCATTTTGCACCGTGGGCGCTTGCATTTTGCACTGGTGGGGTTTGCATTTTGCACCAGGGGCGCCTGCATTTTGCACTGGTGGGGTTTGCATTTTGCACCAGGGGCGCCTGCATTTTGCACCAGGGGCACTTGAATTTTGCACCGGTAGCAGTTGCATTTTGCACCAGGGACACTTGCTTTTTGTACTGGTGGGCTTTGCATTTTGCACCAGGGATACTTGCATTCTGTACTGGCGGGCTTTGCATTTTGCACCAGGGGTGCCTGCATTTTGCACCAGGGGCACTTGCTTTTTGCACCGGTAGCAGTTGCATTTTGCACCGGCGGGCTTTGCATTTCACACCAGGGATGCTTTGCATTTTGCATTGGCCGTTTGCACGCTGGACTTCCTGCCCTCTCCCAAACCCACAGCCAAGCACGTGCTGCTGCTGCAGCATCCTCGTGCCGCGACGCTCTGCTCCCAGCCGGGGTGATGCTCTTTCCGGGGAGCGCAGACGAGGGGGTGACAGAAAGCAGCTCTTGGGTCTAAACAATTGCATCAGCCCTTGGCGTGTGCAGCCGCCCCTCTTCCTGCTCACGCCGTGCTGGTGCCAACTGCTCCTGTTTATGAGCTCCGAGTGCTTCTGGGAAGGGAAAGCAAAGCTCCATCCTGGGGCTCTGCAGCCCTTCGTTCGCATCCCATTTGCACCGCGAGTCCTTTGGGGGCTGTGGGGTGGGTGCGTGCATGCGTGGTGAGGGGTTTGGGTGAGTTTGGTGCAGGGGAGAGGGTGAAAATGTCCCAAATTTGGAGGGGGATTCAATGCAGGGTCACGGTGTGGCCGTGCTCTGCAGCTCTGTGCTGATCCGTTGGGGTCTCCAGTTACTTGGGGGGAGGATGGGGGGAGGGATGGAGAGAAAAACAAAATGCAGAAAGAGGAGAAAACCCAACTGTTGGGCGAGTTACGAGCTGCGAGGCTTGGATGAATCGATTTGCAGGGAATTGCCAACAGCTCCATCTGTTTTTCCTCTAATGATTTCACGAGGAGGTTGAAAGGAACCTGCTGCGGAGGGGGGGGGGGGGGATGAAGGAGGCAGTGCTCAGCAGTGGGGTGATGTGGGGTGCAGTGCCCACCCAGGGGGGCTTCAGGCAGTTCCTGATCCTATAGAGGAGGAAGTAGGGCTGTGGGATTCGATGGGGCTGCTTGGGGGTTTGCAGCATCCCTGGATCTGGGGGTGCTCTGCATGTGCTCCGTGGTGCTCTGACAGCCAGGAGCTGCTGTGAGGTGGGGGGACAGAAACTGAGGGGCACGTGGACATCAGGGGAATGGAGTCCATCCCTTTGTGGGGCTGGTGGTTCTCAGGGTGGAGAGCTTGGGGTTGTTTCAAGCAAAGCTCCTGCTGAGTGCATCCTACCTTTGCACCGTGCTGCCATCCCAAATGTGGGTCCCGTTGGTGCTGCTCAGCCCTATGTGAGTTCTGTGTATCCCAACCCCATGGGTCTGCGGGGGGCTCCTGTCCACCCCCACCCACCCTCCTGCAGCCCCACGTCTGTTTCTGCCATCAGCCACGTGGCACTGGGGGGGGCCAGGAGGGAGTTGGGGGGGGGGACCACGCCATGGTGACAGCTCTGACCGAAAGCAGAAGCCCTCACTGCTGGATTTTTGGTTGGTTTTTTTTTTTTCCTCTGATTTTTTGTGCTGGAAATTGTGCAATCTCTGTGGGTTTGGGGCGTCCCTCTGCGTCGTTCATCTTCATCTCCTTTGCTTTGCACGATGCAAGAGGAGCCCCACACCCAGTCTCTATTGGGATCATCCCCTGTGCCAGCACTCCCCACGGTCTGCCCCAACCCCATTCCCAGCTGTGACACTCACACCTTTGTTCCCCCCCCCCCCATATACACACAGGTACCACGACCAGCAGGACGTGACCAGCAACTTCCTGGGTGCCATGTGGCTCATCTCCATCACCTTCCTCTCCATCGGGTATGGGGACATGGTGCCACACACCTACTGTGGGAAGGGGGTCTGTCTGCTCACCGGCATCATGGTAAGCATTGGGATGGGGGCAGTGGGGTGCTTTAGGGACCGGCATCCTCAGTGCTCTGTCTGAGCATTGAGGTCTTGCAGTCTGAAAGCTGCCAGAGCTTTCCTTGCTGTTGATCTGTAGGGTTTGGGGTGAATTTGGTTTGAGGGAAGGGGCGGGCAGCCCGTAGCTGCGTGGTGATGGCCTCGTCCAAAGGAAGCAGCAGATGTGGGGACCAGCAGCCCCGTGCATCCCTTGGCCGCCGGTCTGACTTCCATCACACCGAGCGATCCCAACTGCTGCAGCATCCCACGGGGAGTGGGGACAGCTGGGAGAGCTCCCACCCACGGCACTGACCTGCAGGACCCCATCTACCTGCTCCAAGGGGCCGTGAGCCGGGCTGGCTTGCACAGCTGTGCAGCTGGGGACGGCTGCTCCGTGGCTTTGCACTGCTGTCTCCATCCTCCACGGCACGTGGCGTTGCCACGGCAGGAAAATCCACACTGGGTTGAGGTCTTGGGGCTCCCACCTCACCAGCAGATATTGTGAATTGTGGTACCGTGCAGCATCCTGGAAGTGGGACACAGGGACCCCTGGGCTGGGGGTGCCACCCTGCCAAGCAATAGTAGCATGCTGGGGCTCCCCAAAAAGCAGCACTAGGGTGGCTGTGCTGCTGGCACAGGGAAGGGGGATGAAAGCCGAGAGTGCATGCTGGGAGCTGCGGGGATGCGAAAGGACTCAGCTCAGCTCATGATGTTAATTAATGACTCTTTAATAAATAAAGGATTGCGTGCCAGGGTCATGGGCCCCTGCCAGAGCTGCGGGGAGGGGGAGCGGCGCGGGCAGAGCCAGGTGGCACAAAGCCCTGGAGGAGCGGGGTCCCCTGCCTGGCACCTTCCGTTCCCAAACGCGCACCGGATCTGGTGCTCATTGCCAAGATGAAGCCACGCCAGCTGCCACTGCCTGTGGGCAAATGGGGGTCCGGCCCCATCCCATCACTGCTCCTCTGTGGGTTCTCAGTATCTCCCTTCTGCCTGGATTCCCCATGGGTTCCCTGTCCCATGAGGACACGCGGTGCTGGGATGGGCGTCAGGGACCGCTGACTTCGTCAATCAGCCTCGTTAATTATAGGGAGCTCTGGCAGCTGCTCAAGGCCGTGGTGGGAAGGCGAATGCTGCTGTAAACCCGGGTTAAACTGGGTTGCCCACATCAAGATAGCGGGGTTTGTGCAACCTGTGGGTGGGGGCATGCGGTGCATCCACTAATTGGGGTTTGCATGTGGTTCCTCGATCCTTGGGGTGGGAATAGAGGGGGTGCAGGTGATCCCCGTCCCCAAATGACATCCCCATGTCCCCCCATCCTGCTGTCCTTGCAGGGCGCTGGTTGCACAGCCCTGGTGGTGGCCGTGGTGGCCCGAAAGCTGGAGCTCACCAAAGCTGAGAAGCACGTCCACAACTTCATGATGGACACGCAGCTGACCAAGAGGGTAAGGGCAAGGGGAGGGCTCCGGGGGGCTGCAGCATCCCTGGGGTCCCATTGGAGCACGGTGCTGAGTGCAAAACATGCTGAAGCATTAAGGTAAAAGCAGAGAGCATCGGCCCTCTGCTTTGTTTTGCAGCTCTTTGTGAAATGCAGAGAGTGCAGCCGCACCCAGGGCAGGAAATGCACATATTTTCTCCTTCCCTCTGGAGGAGATGGACCATCTTCTCTGGTGGAACATGAGCTCACTCGTCTCGGTGTTGGGGTTTCGGTGATTCAGCAGCTCTGTGCTGCAGATGAGTGCTGTGCTGTGGTACTGCTGTGTGCTCCATCCCAGATGGCCAGCTTCATCCCTTGGAACCCCTTGGAGCTGTGTGGGTCTGTGGGTGCTGTCCCAGACCCCAGCATGGCAGCGGGATGGGGATGGGGCTGTGGGACACCCAGGTCACATCCAATGTGAGCAAAGCATCAGGGTTTCAAGTTTAGGCGTCTCCTTGCAGAATAACCCCACTTCCCCCAGGGAGCTGAGTCCCAAACTGGTTCCATTTGCGCCATGCATCGACGTCACTTCAGGTGATGCGGGTGGCACAAGGTCAGACAGCATGTCCTTGCCACATGTGGGCTCAGAGGAGAAGAGCTCTGCTTGCAACCCGGCAGTGCTGGAGGGGACTCTCAGCGCCCATTTGGGGTCACTTTTGGCACAAGGGATGGACGGAGTGAGGGGCAGCTGGGCAGAGGTGGGTTGGGGAGCACAGGGGCACTATGAGCCCTCATCCAGCTCCAAGGGGTGCAGGTGGGGCATCTCCAGAGGGCAAAGTGGGTGAGGAGCCCCATGGCTGGAGCACATTTCCCCAAAGCGTTAGAGAGGGGTGGGGATGGTGATGGGGATGGGGTGGGGATGGGGTGGGGATGGTGATGAGGATGCGGATAGGGATGCGGATGGGGATGCAGCAGGACTAGGGCCATTGCTCTTCCTGGAGCACTCCATCCCTGCCTTGCATGACCCCACACACGTCCGATCAGGCACATGGAGCTCCCAGCTGGGACAAGTCAGCTCCTGTGATCCCAACCAGCAGCGCCCAGCGGGGCCAGAGCGCTGTTTCCGTGCAATAATTCGTCCCACGCGCTGCAGCAGATGGGGCTGCTGACCCGATGCCCTTCTCTTACAGATCAAGAACGCGGCGGCCAACGTCCTGCGGGAGACGTGGCTCATCTACAAGCACACCAAGCTGCTGAAAAAGATCGACCACGCCAAAGTCCGGAAGCACCAGAGGAAGTTCCTACAAGCCATTCACCAGTAAGTGGGGAGCCGTGGGGTGCTGCGATGGGGAGGAGGGGGTTCTGAGCCTGGGGAGGGGGCCCTTTGGGATCTCACAGTGATTGGGAGAGATGAGGATAGGGAGGGGATCCCTCTGATATCCCACTGTGATGGGGAGGGCTGAGCCTGGGGAGGGGGGCCCACTGGGATCCCACAGTGACTGGGAGAGCTGAGATTGGGGAGGGGGTCTGTCTGATATCCCAATGTGATGGAGAAGGCTGAGCCTGGAAAGGGGTTCCCTCTGGAATCCCATGGTGATGAAGAGGGCAGGGCCTTGGGAGGGTCCTCTGTGATCCCATGGCAATGAGGAGGGCTGGGCCTGGGGAGGGGGGTCCCTCTGGGATCTCATGGCAATGAGGAGGGCTGAGCACGGGGAGGGGGTCCCAGCCCATCCACAGGATGGCTCTCCATTTCCTAGTAACGGGAAGGTCTCTGCAGCATTTTGTAGTTGGGAAGAGTGGTGCATGGCATTGCTCTCCCCCTCCCCAGGTTGCGCAGTGTGAAGATGGAGCAGCGGAAGCTGAGCGACCAGGCCAACACGCTGGTCGACCTCTCGAAGGCAAGTCCTCCCATAACCCCATGGCCTCGTGTTCTTCTTCCCTTGGAACACCCGAGGCAGAACCTGGCTGACCTCAGTGCTCCGGCTCCTGAGCTGTCAGTGTGAACATCTCACAGCCCCTGCACGTAGAACAGAGCGCACCATGAGTGGGGACGGGGGGGTCACCCCATTTCCAATAGAGCTCTGCGCTCACCACCCCATAGGAAGGCTGCACGGCCCAGCTGGGGATGCTCAGGGCTCAGCAGCCCCCAGGTTTCATCATTCCCATCTCCTCGCAGCGGAAATCAGGCGCGCCAAGCGCCGGTCCCAGCACAGGGGGGTCAGATGTGCACCGGGTGTGTGGCGTCTGCTGTGCTGTGCAGCATCCCAGCGGCCCCAGTGCGCCCACCCCTCATCCCAGGCTGGGGAGGGGAGGGAAGGGAGCAGCTGGCACTGCTGGTAGGAAGGAGTTAAAGCGATAGGGATTATCTGGAGTGCGGCTCCCAGATGGCCAAGCATCCTCTGGGGCCCCATCCCCACCAGCTGGCTGCAAGCAGTCCCCTCCATGCTCTGCTATGGGGGCAGCTCTGTCCCAGGGGCTCTGTGGGAGGGTGCGAGCTTAGCAATGGGGCTGGAGTGGGTGAGAGCAGCCCGGGAACGGCACAGAGGAGCCCCACTAATAATTTTGCTGGGGCACAGATGGGAGCAGAGGCTGCAGAGTGTTGCAAAGCTGCAGCAGCCCCTCCGTGAGCCGCCCTGCCATCAGCTGCCGCTGCGTGAGGCCGAAGGCTCCATGCAGGGCATGAGCTGGCAGCACTGCTGCACGGCTGTCCCTGTCCTCATCCCCTCCGCTTGCTCTTACTTCCCTGTATTGTGCTGAGCTCGCAGAGCCCCGGGGCTGCCTGATGAGAGCTGACAGCAGCAGGCTCTGAGTTGCAGAGCAGGCGAAACCTCTGGATTGCAGAGCGGGTGCAACTTCCAGCTGCGATGGCTCAGGAGCAGAACTTTCAGCCCAATGAAGGGTCGGGGGCTGCACAGCTGCACGGGGTGGGGTGGGGGCTCCAAGTTGGAATCATTGATCCAACCCCTCTCCTTCCCTCCGTAGATGCAGAACGTGATGTACGACCTCATCACCGAGCTCAACGACCGCAGCGAGGACCTGGAGAAGCAGCTCGGCAGCCTGGAATCCAAACTGGAGCAGCTGAGCGCCAGCTTCAACTCACTGCCTCTGCTGCTGGCCGACATGCTGCGCCAGCAGCACCAGCGCCTGCTCGCCGCCGTGGTGGAGGCTCGGGCCGTTGCCGTGCCTGCCGGCACCCCGCAGACCCCTCTATCCGAGAGCCCCATTGGGGTCAGCTCCACCTCCTTCCCCACCCCGTACACCAGCTCCAGCAGCTGCTAAAAGCGCAGAGCAAAGCCCCCTCCTGGCGCTCCGTGGACACGGGGAGAGCTGGCGGCGGCCCCGAGGACTCGGTGTTCCCTCTGGGAACGGTGTTGGAGCGGTGATGCCTTGGGATGGACATCTCCCCCCTTCTCCCCTCCCCCCCAAACCCGCTCCCTTTCCCCCCCGTTTCGGTGCCTCTACTCGTGGTGAAGGAAGGGGACGGAGGCGACGCTTTGCGCCGCGGCGCTCGGTGGAGGACAGGAATCCACGCTCAATCTCAGGTCTTCACATTGAAAACAAAACAAAACGAACACAAACCAGTCGGAAGCACTGAAGCGACGGAGACACCGGAGGGAGAATCGCACCGTGTGGAGCTCGGGGCCACGGGGGGGGCACAGGGCTGCTCACCCCCAACCCCCCCCCCCTCCCGCAATGCGTTCCCCTCCTCCTGACCTTGGAGTTCTTGCACAGCTCTGCCCTGAGATGTCCGTGCTCCGTCCCGTCTCCTTGCCAAGACACCAACACGTTCCCCTCGCTCTGTTCCAGGGTAGGTGGTGGGCTCCAAGCTGACCGGGGGTTCTCTCTGCAGCACCGGTGCTCTCCGTTGGGGCAGAACCAGATCTTCATTTTGGCTCATTGGAGCCTCGAGCAGTGCTTAATGCAGGTGGGGACGGCCCCGTCGCTGCCCCCCACCCCATCTGGGGGTCTCCAAACCCCGGAACAACCCTGAGGTCGGGGAAGGCACCGGGCACAGCTCCGACCCCGATGCCGCGGACGATGCTCAGTGTGGGACACTTCATCTGTTTAAAACTACCCCCACCCCACACCGCTCCTGCTGGGAGTCAGCAGCACTGGGGAGTGAAGATCCCTGTTCTGCTGTCACCGTGTCCCCTTCTCGTGTCACCCCGCAGCAGTTTGGGGTTCTGCCCGGTCCCTGCGCTGCCCCCGTTTTGGGGACGGCGTTTGCTGCTTTCATTGAAAACACAGCAGAGGATATTTATATATTTTTAAACAGATGAAGTAAGCGTGTAATTACTCCGTGATATTAATTACACATCACCCGGCAGTGTCAGTAATTGTAATCAAAAGCCACTGTGTTACTCCAGGTATACTCAGCCTGTAATCTTCTCCTTCGTAACTCTTTCGCTCCCGTCAGTAACGCTGCGTTCCGTGCGCACGTAGGCAGGGATGGATCAGCCCCAGTGCAGAGGAGTTGCTGTGCAAAACCCCACTCCCTGCTGCTGGAAGGTATCTTACTCCTCGTGCCCCGCAATTAAAGCTGCACAGGAAACAAGCAGCGGTTACGAGGCGCTCACCTCCCTCCCCCCCCTCCTCCAGCCCTGCCATTGGCACATGGCAGAGGAGGAGGAGGAGGAGGAGGAAGGCTCCTCCAGAGGAGCTGCAAAATGCGCTCCTGGTGCTGCAGAGGTGGTGCTGTGAAGCCTGTTGGTAGCACGGTAGCAGCCCCGGTTGTTCTTGTCGCATGGTTTGCATTCAGGGAGCACAGAGCTCACTGCCAGCATTTTCTATTCTTTGGCCAGCAGTGCATCTTCAGCTTCTGGGAAGGAGCTGCTCTTCCCCTGCACGAAGATCTTGTCATTAGTTTAATTGCAGGGCAGGCAGGGCTGATGGGAGCGTGTCACTGCCTCGGCAGCGCGCCAGCGCCAGCTCTCAGCATTGCTACCAGTCCCTGTGCCTCCACGTAACCATCCCTCACCTCCCCGCTCCTCGGATGGGGTGAAGAGGAGATGCCCATCTTCCCATCTTCCCAAGAAGATTTCGAGCACGGCAATGGAGGAAGCCTTGTGAACGCCAAGGATGAGCCTAAAATACAGAATCTCCACTGGCCGCGGGCAGCCAGCAGAGAAAAACGTTTCCACGCCTCTCCTGTGGTTTGTGTAGGAACGAAGTGCCGTGCAGCGATGCGTCGTGGGGCTGAAGGAAGTATTGATGGCTGGGAATCGATATCTCCAGCGGGAACCTCCTCACGGGCTGGTAATCAAGTCTGAGAAAGGAACAAGAGTAGAACAAGAGGAGGAAGTGCCAGCTGGGCTGTGAGGGAGTGACAGAGCGGTGATGAGAGCTTCAGCATTGCCACCAGTGCAGGAGCACCTCGTCCTTGGGCAGAGCTGCTGCTTCCTCATGGCACCGCTGCAGCCCACGGCCCTGTGCCCTCCATCGCATGCTCTGAGCTCAGAGCTTGCACGTGGCACCCCCAGCTCTGCACCTCACCCCCTGCGGACCCCCATCCTCACACAGCCCAGCAGTCCCTCTGCCCAGCACCCCACACCTCATGCACCTTGCACCCATGCACCTTGAATCCCACAGCCTGCATCCGTGCACACTTCGTCCCTTCCACCCTACATCCTTCATTCCGTAAACCCTACACCCTTCATCCCACGCATGCTTCATCCCTTGAACGCTAAATGGTGCATGCATCCATGCACCCTACACTCTTCATTCCCCACAAACCCCATTCACCCTTCATTCCGTTCACCCTACTCCTCACGCACCCTTCATCCAATGCACTCTAAACCCTTCATTCCATGCACTCTACACCTTCCATCCCACGCACCCTCCATCCAATGCACTACACCCTACATCCCATGTACCCTTGTTCCCATGCACCCTTCATCCCTCATATCCTACACCCTCCATCCCACGCACCCTTGTTCCCATGCACCCTTCATCCCTCATATCCTACACCCTCCATCCCACGCACCCTTGTTCCCATGCACCCTTCATCCCTCATATCCTACACCCTCCATCCCACGCACCCTTCATCCAATGCACTACACCCTACATCCCATGTACCATTATTCCTATGCACCCTTATTCCCATGCACCCTTCATTCCTCATATCCTACACCCTCCATCCCATGCACCCTCCATCCAATGCACTACACCCTACATCCCATGTACCCTTGTTCCCATGCACCCTTCATCCCTCATATCCTACACCCTCCATCCCACGCGCCCTTCATCCAATGCACTACACCCTACATCCCATATACCCTTATTCCCATGCACCCTTATTCCCATGCACCCTTCATCCCTCATATCCCACACTCTCCATCCCACGCACCCTTCATCCCTCATATCCCACACCCTCCATCCCACGCACCCTCCATCCAGTGCTCTACACCCTGCATCCTATGCATCCTTATTCCTACCCTTTATCCCTCATACCCTACACCCTCCATCCCATGCACCCTCCATCCAATGCTCTACATCCTCAACCTCCACTCCGTCCTCACCCGCTGCCGGTTCAGCACCGCGGACAGCGCCGCGCCGGTCCCGGTGTCGGTCCCGGTGTCGGACCCGGTGTCGGACCCGGTTGCTATGTGGGCACTGAGCCCACCACACACCGGCAGATGAGAGGGGAGCTCTCCCTTCCCCTGAGCTCCGAGCACCAAAGCGAGCAGGGAGGAGAGCTGGGACCAACGGGAGCCGTGCAGGAAAAGCACAAGAACCAAACAACAACATCCTCTCAAAAACCCAAAGAGATGCCGACCTCTCACCAACAGAAGCAGCCCTCAGACCCACCACGCCGGCTCAGCCCACCCCCCCATTTTGCAAAGCGAGACGACCACCACCCCTCTCAGCACTCCAGCTGCTATCCCAGGTGGGGCGAGCGCACCCCGACGCTCTCCATACCCACCCACCGCCTCCTGCAGCACAGCCTCGGTTTTCCCCTCTGCGAACCTCTTGCACTGCCTGCAAGGAAACGTCCTAAAAACGCCAGAAAAAAAAAAAAAAAAAAGAAAAGAAAAAAATAATAAATAAAAAATAAAAAAATACGACGTCCTCTCTGCAAACCCACAGACTGAAACGCTTCTGTCCAGACTGAAGGAGGCTTCCGCACGGGTTTGCACCTTGCCTCTGTACTGCTCGCTTCTTTTTTTAACGATAGGGGAAAGCATAATAGTTTATTTTAACTATGAAATATATTGCTATATTACAAAGGTTATTGTAACTTTCAATTATGGTTTTGTACCCGACCTGTTGTCGGCAGGCAGCGACGCCCGCCTGCTGCCAATGTCTGTTTCTGAGTACAGTCACTGCGGGGCCGGGGCTGGTGGGAGCTCCCAGCACAACCCCCATCCCGATCCCTTCCAACCCAAGGCGTTAAACCCCACTGGGATCCTAAATTTGTGTAGCACCGGGGCTTTGCTTTTTGCTTTTCTCAGCCTCCTGAAAGCCATTCCCTCTCCTGGTCCCATTCGCCCGCGGGATGGAGGCTTTGGGGACGGAGCAGTGCAGGGCGCATCGCTTCTCCCTCGCTTTTGGACTTCAACAACCCAAACGTTTGGCTCAGAGCAGCCACACCGGCACAGTGCGGTGCTCTCCAAGTTCAGGGATCACCCATCCATCCATCCATCCTCCTCCTCCTCCTCGGGGCAGGAGGGCTGTGGGGTCCCACTCTCTTCTTCCTCTCAGGTCAACGTGTCCCCAGCTCGGGGATGAGGGCACCCCCACGTCCCCGCTGGTGGTACGGCAGGTAAGGACTTGGCATGGGGAGGCCATGGGGTGCCCGGAGGTTTTGTTTCCTTCCATTTCAGGCTGTGCTGTTGTAGGACGGAGGGGCAGCCCCAAATTTAGGAGAGGGACGTGGTGAGGTTGCAGAGATTGTTCCAGCTTGCCGTTCTCAGTGCGCAATTGGGGGGCATCTCAGCACCGTGTGCAGGACGAGGTCTGTAGGGAAATAGTCTTAAAGCCCCCTGTGCAGCCCTGCTCTGCACTCCTGGCCGCTTCCTTCCATGTAGAGCAGCAGCCAGGGTTGGGCATGGCACCTGGGACCAATTCCTGCTGCCTTCCTCCAGTACAGCAAAATCCCTTACACAGCTCCTCTATCCCCCCCATCCTCTCAGTGCTGTCACTGTTATCAGTTATCACTATCAGAGCTCATTAACCCACCCGGAGCTGCAGGTCAGAGAGCTTGGAGGGCTCCTTGCAGGGCTGAAGCCCCCCCAGCAGCTCCAGCTGCCCCTCGTTGAGCCCAGCTCGGGGGGGATTCCTGGGGTTTATAGCCAGGCTGGAGGAGAAGGGCTGGCTCCTTTCCTTGTGAGTGGTGGTGAGGGTATTGCTGACCCCCTTCTGCTGGGGCTGAGGTCTGTAGGGTGCTCGGGGCCCTCGTGCTCCTCCTGTCCCCAGCCATCTCACAGCCCTGTGACCCCCAGGTAGGTGGGCTGGGGTATCTCCTTTGGGGGGGCGGAGGGGGAAATGCTGCTGCTGCTGCTGCTGGGGGGCTTCGCTCTGCTTCCTGCCCCCATCTTCTCCCCACTCAGCTCCCTAAGGGCTGTAGGGAGGATTTAATGGGGGGAAGCCCTACTGCTTGGGGGGTTCTTGCTTTTCCCTGGATGAGCCCCATCTGTGCCCCATTTCCTGAGCAAAGGGCAGGTCTGCAGCCCCCAGGATGCGCTCTTCCCCACCTCCTGCCCAAATCATTCCTCCCCTGCACTGCACAACCCAACATGGCCCTATAGAGCTGCTTGGGGCTGCGGTGAGGATCTGGCCCCACACTCCTCCCAATCTGTGCATGGCCCTGAAGAGGGGAAGGGAACGGGCCCTTCCCGTCCCAGCAGCATTGCCATAAACCGAGCTGTACCCAGAAACAGGCGCGTTTTAAACTATGGCTTTAACCTGTTCACTGTAAAAAGTGCCTTGGACTTTAATCTGAAGAGGTCAGTATCTATAAATATTTACCTGTGCGGGTGTGTAAGTATGCAGATCTCGATGTATAGTTACACACACAAATATATGACATATACGTACCTATATAAACGCTTCAGACCCCTCTGTTCTGCTGGTCCTTGGAGCTCTGTTCTGGGTGTTGGATGGGAGCTGTGTTGGCAGGGAACTGTTGTGATGCTCAGGGTGGTTGTGCTGTGGGTACACTGGCATTGGGGTGCTGCCTCTGGGGGGTGGAGGTGGTGGAGCAGCCCCTCACCAGGGGGTGCTGAGCTCCTTGCATCCCAAGGAATGGCTTTGTGTCCCTTGGGGTCTGTGCTGGGCTCTTGTGGTCCCTATATGAGCTTTAGGAAGACCCCACAATGGGAAACTTTCCTTGCAGGGATGCTGAGATGCAGACATAGAGAAGGATGAGGACAGTGGCACCAGTGCTGGTTTTCCAGCGGCTGCTGCCTTTGTTGGGGGGGGAGGGGGAGATGAGATTTCCCTGGGGGTCATTCTGAGCCACAGTAGCAGGCTTTCTGCTTGGGATGGCTCTGCTGTGCCAGCAGCCCACCTGCACGAGGCTTCTTGTGCTGAATGAGAGCCCCTCTCCTTTGGCATTGTGCTGAATGAGAGCCCCTCTCCTTTGGCATTGTGTTGATGTGCCCTGAGGATTTCCCTCCCGCTGAGCCCAGTGTGACCAGAGCAGATGCTGAGCTGCTCCCAAAGCTCAGCCACTGGATGGGTTCACCTCTTGCCAAAGAGACAGAATCTGGCTGGGATGTGGGACAGAGCCTCGATGGAGCCCAGGCACTGAGCTCAGAGCTTTGGCTCATGGCTTAACCCTCCACCCCCCCCCCCAAAAAAACCCCCAAAAAACAGAAAACAAAACCAACCAACCCAGATGCAGCCCCACACCCGCAGAGGAAGGATGGGGTGACACGCGGTGATGGCACGGTGACAAATCACTCAGTTGGGCACTGCTTTGAGCCAAAGCTGCCAACTTTAAAACCACCTCCAGCGTTCCGAGGGGCTCTCAGAGGGCTGATTAATGCCACGCAGCTCCATTTCCCAAATTAGTGTCTTAGCAGTGCAGAGCCCCGTGCCATGAGTGCAGCTGTGCGCTGGTGCTGCCTGCGGAGACGGGGGGGGATTCGTTTAATCTCTGCGTGCGGCACCAAATCTGCTTTTATTAATGGTTGGGATTAAGGCAGGAGACAGAGCTGCGTCCCCGTGTCCTCTGCCTCCCAGCCCCATGGAGGTGGTGGTGGTGAAGTGTGCTTGGAAGGAGGAAAAAAATCAAGAGAAATCAATGCTATTAAGCACCGCGCTCTGCGGTTGCTTGAAAAGCAGATGGAGGTTCTTATGAACAGTGGGGAACTGTTGGCCCACACCTGAGGAGGGGAAACCCGTGGGCACGATGCCATAGGCCTGAATTGATGCCTGCTGGGAACGTGGGAGCAGCTCCCAGGGCACGGGATTGCAGCAGGGCTGCCTCCTGTGTGCTCCTATTCCCCATCTCGGAGGTGGGGAGCAGAGCATCCCCATGGGGGGGGTTCTGCCTTGGGGCTGATGGGTCACAGCACAGCTCAGGGCCGTCTCCCACAGTTATTTCCATCTCTCACGGACTCATTTCACCGAGGTAAAAGCAAGGCTGCTAATTTCATCCCCTGCTGGGGCTGTTAGTTACCACTAATTATCCACACGGCGGTGTGAGGTCTGCAGAGCAGATCGCGCCTCGGAGAGGTCTGGGCAACGTCAGTGGAACAGCTCAGCAATGTCACGGCTTGGCTGCTTCGTGCCCCATGCACAGCACTGTGGGGCTGCGTGCGAGGGCTCCTGCGCTCCCCACGGCTGCTGTGTGCTGATATCTCCCTGCCCAGCTTGCAGTGTTTGCACAGAGCTTCCTTTTCTCTCCCCGACGTGCCTGCAATTCCCATGAGCGCGCACGGAGGATGCATCTGCATGAGGAGATGCCAGGAGCAGCTATCTTCACTTCCCAGCGCCCGCTGCTCGCACAATGAGAAGGGTTCCTCAGCAGGAATCAGCTGTGAAAAGCAGTGGTAAATGACACTTTGCTGTGAAATGGGTATTTCTGGGTTTCCTGCTGGGGAACGGCTGCTGTGCTGCAGTGGTGGGGATGTTGTGTGTGTGTGTGGGGGGGGCTTTGCTGCACTTCCCCCCCCCCCAATCCCTAGAAAAGCGATCATCCCTCCTCCACAGCAGTGCTCTGCCAAACGCAGGGCTGTGCATTCCTGGATCTGCTGCTGGGGGAGAGGGGAGAGAACACAATAGAGGGGTTCAGAGGGGTCAAGGAGGAAACCCTTCCAGGTGGTATTTTTGGGAGTACTGGACCGTGCAGGGTTTGGGGTCGCTGCTCCAGCACAGGGCCTGGAGGGCTTCACTTGTACCAAAAATCGGTTGGGAGCAACAGGTTGTGTATTAATGAAAGAGGAATCAATTAGGCTGCAAGCTGCTCAGCCACCTGGTGCTGCTGACTATTTTTTCCCCCCTCCTTTTCTTTCTCCTTAACGCTCTGCTGCTGCCTCTGGGGAAGTCGTGAAAGAAACGAGGCACGTTCCAGCTTCTCGCTTGCTTTTAGATTAAAAAAACGCCTTTTGTGGGGAAATCTGTGCAGAGCATCCAATTAAAGAGCCGTCCCCGTGCCATCCATCAGCACTGGGCTGCGACTCGGCTGTCAGCCGCTTTGTGCTGCGCCAACAGAACCATTTGCAGCGATCAGAGGGGGGGAAAAGCAGAGAAAAGGTGTGAGGGGATGCTGTGGGAGGCACAGAGGAGCTCTGTGTGATGGAAGCACTTCGGAGATCTGGCTGCAGCCGGCTTCCCATCGCAGCCTCGGTGCTCAACAGCCCCGTAAATGCACAAAAAGAGGGGCTGAGCGCTGCCCTTCCACTGCAGAGTGCTGACCCTGGGGAAAATAGCAGAGGGGTGGGGGGAAATCAGCCCTGCCGTTGTGTCCTGGGGTAAAAGGGGAGACCTGAGGGGGGCGGTGGGGGGCGGTGCCGCCTCCAGGATGCCTTCAGCCTTTGGACTGGGGCTGTGCCCAGATGGGGATTGCAAAATCCCTTTGATTTGGCTGAGCACACAGCAAAGCTCGCTCTCTCTCTCTCTCCCTCTGTCTCTCTCTCTCTGCAAAATCAGATTTAATATTAAATGCAAAAGGGGGTGGCAAAGGGCAGGAGGGAACCTGGGCTGGATGGCACCGTAAAGGTTACAGAACAGAATGTTAATGCTGGCTATCAGGAAGCTCCCTGCAAGCTGGCGGTGGGAAGGCTCACTGATGTGACTGATGAGCTGCCTGGGAGCTGCTGCCTTCATTCAGAGCAGCACTGGGAGCCCCTTCTCACTGCTTCCCCATCCAAGGACTTCCTTCACACAGCCCCCACACAGCCACAAAGGGGTGAAGGCTCCGAGCAGCAGAGCCACGCAAGAACACGGCTCCCTGAGCAACAGCAGCGCAAGGCTGAAGGCCAAGGCGCCCAGCAGACACTGACAGCCATAAAAACGTGACAGATGAGCCCACCAGCAGCCAAGGCGAGGGCTCACGTGGCAGCCTCAGCCATGGGGATCGCTGCTGTTGTCGCAGCCAGCGCCGAGCTGCTGCAGCTGCACAGTCACTGCAATGCTCCTGCAGCTGTGCCATCCCCACCCACACCCCCACGCAGCACTGGGGAGGTGCAGGGAGAGCCCCCCCCGACTCCTCCATGCTGTATTGGGATGAGCAATCGCTGCTGATGTCTGCAGAGCAGCCGTGGCAGCTGCTGCTGTGCCATCCGAGCTCGGCTTCACACCTCTGCTGAGCGGTGAGGAGCCTCGAAGGGAATTGCTCGTGCAGTGTTGGGTGATGCTGCTGCTTCCCCTGCCTTGTGTCAGCAGGAGAGGGCACGCAGGGATTGCTTCAAAGTGGAAATCCCATTTGGGAAGCAGCACTGAGCTCAGGGAAGGCAGACCCAGGGCTGGAGCTTTGCGTGCAGCCCTTTGGGGTGTGAGCATCAGCTGCTCCTTTCCTGCAGGGACGGAGCAAATGGCATTCGTGGCGGTGCTGCAGGCTGAGTGACTGCCATCTGCTCGTTAAAATGGGCCACCAGAAGCACCACCACTGAGGTACCTGCACTGCAATAAGAATCTATTGGGGGGAAAAAAAAAAAAAAAAAAACCTTTGGAGGGGAATGGGAGCAGCAGGAGCAGCGGAGATCCAACATGGGGCTCACAGCTTCGCACCTGCACCCAATGCAGAGCAGCATTGTGGAGGATGCAGGGACTGAACCCCATTGCTTGCAGCACTGTAGAGCTCAATGGGTGCACTGCAGGAGCTCAGAGCACAGCCCTGGGCAGCACCTCCACTCAATTAAAGCATCCAGTCAGCTGATGGAGGAGAGTAACAAAATGTCCCCGTTGCAATCGAGCCATCGGCTTTTATCTCCCGGTGGGAACAGGCTGATTCAACAGCGAGGAAGCGATATTTCAGCACGTCTCATAAAGCGGCTCTTAGATGAAGCCCGGCGGAACAATGGCCTTCCAGCAGCGGGTCGGGCGGGGGAGCTGTGCCACAATTTATGGCATTTCGTAAGAGGGAGAGGAACAAAGGCGGCACCTGAGGCGCTCGGTGCCTTGGTTCGTGCTGCCATCGTGCGGGGGGGACGAGCCCGGAGTCGGGGGTCCCCCACACCCTGTGCTGGGAGGGGGGGGTATGGAGCAGCACATCAAGACTTTCAGCCCCTTATCTCTAAATTAACCCACGGATCGTCCTGATAACAGCTCGGCGGCTCCATCTCTCCCTCTGTGTTCCTATGGAGACGAGCTGGAGCTTGCCCAAGACTCCACGAGTCGTGGAATCATAGAATCATAGAGTGGCCTGGGTTGAAAAGGAGCACAATGCCCATCAGTTCCAACCTCCTGCTGTGTGCAGGGTCACCAACCAGCAGCCCAGGCTGCCCAGAAAACCCACAGGGTGCCATAAGGACCCACAGGGTGCCATTAGGATCCATGGGGTGCCATTAGGATCCATAGAATCATAGAATCCTAGAATGGCCTGGGTTGAAAAGGACCACAATGCCCATCAGTTCCAACCTCCTGCTGTGTGCAGGTCACCAACCAGCAGCCCAGGCTGCCCAGAGCCACATCCAGCCTGGCCTTGGATGCCTGCAGGTATGGGGCATCCACAGCCTCCTTGGGCAACCTGTTCCATAGGATGCAGAATGAATGCTGATGGAGGGGCTGTGATTCTGAGGGATGCAAGGCTCCGTGTGTTTTGGTTGTTCCACGGTGCAGCTGTGCAGGGTTTTGCATCCTCTGCTCTGCCCTAAGAGCTGCAGGGATGAATCACTTTCACGGAGGTTGGGTTATAGGCTGAGAACGATCACCAGCAATTAAAAAAAGAAAAGAAAAAAAGAGCAGATTGAGGGCTGTGTGTGAAGTGTGAGACGCTGCGTGCCCAGGCTGGCAGCGCCCGACCCTGCAGTGTGTGTGTGGGGTTTGTGCAATCACGAATCCTCCTAGGAAAATGGGAATTGGGGCTGGAGGAGGGGATCTTGTTTTGGAGGACAAGTATACCTATTTAAAAAAATAATAATAATTTAAAAAAAAAAAATCAACCAAAAAAAAAACCCCAGCAAAATCATCTTCATAAAACCACCCCCAAACATGAGCAATCCTGGGTTGGGCCCTGCACCTGACTGCCTGCAGTAATCCCAGCTTCATTTTGATGCCAGGGGGAAGCAGCCCCATAGGTCCCCCCCCATCAGCCCCATCCCTTTGGGGTCACATCCCCATGTCTTCAGGTCCCTACAAAGCACCCCCAGCCCCTGCCCACCCCCAGGGTTCCCCCAGTAGAAGGGGAGCAGAGGGGCTGGGGGCTCCCGTGGGTGCTCACACAGAGACGTGGGGCTCCCCGTGGGCGCACAGTGCGACGTGGGGCTCCCAGCTTCGTCTCGCTGGCAGATGGCACACAGTGAGCAGCAGACGGGAACAGGCTGCTCTGTGCTGGGAGAGCTCTGATGGGTTTAATGGGGGGGGGGGGGGGGTGAGGAAGGGGGGAAGCAGGATCCATGCTGGGAGAAGGAGGTTGTGGGGGGGGGACGAACGACATCGTAGTATTCCTGGAAAATGGTGCAGGGAGTGGGGGATGCAGCTCGGCTGGGGGAGGGGGCAGCTCCACGCTGCTTAGGATGAACAGAAATGGGAAAAACTGGAGGTTGGGGGAGGGGGGGGGGGGGGGAGCACAGGGGGCAGTGAAGCCCCATGGGGTGCAGTGGGGCCCTATGAGAGATGAAGGGGCTGCTAGGGGTGGGGGGCACGGAAGGTAAGTGAGCCCCATAGGATGTGGGGAGAGTTTAGGGGAAGGGAAAACCCGGGGGGGCTTTGGGGGAACGCAGGGGAATGGGGAGGGGGGCTTGGAGGCCCAGAGAACAACGGGGGCCATGGGGGCCGGAGAAGTTTTAGTAACCACAGAGCCCAGGAGGGCAGCTGGGGGAACGAAGACCCCCACACAGAGCAGACCCGACGCCCACCGGGCACGTGGGCATCACGCACTGCGCATGCGCCCGCCCGGCAGCGCTCAGGCGCATGCGCATCACGGCTATCACAGGGCGCATGCTCACCACGGCTATCACAGGGCGCATGCGCAGTAGCGGGCACGTGCAGGATGAGGCCTCGCGCGGCCGCGCCCACAGCAACAGGCGGCGCCCGGGGGGGGGGGCGAATGGGGGATTCGGGGACCGCAGCGGTGTCCTCCGTAAGGAAGCAGCCTGGGCAGCCCTCCCGCCTCCATGCGTTGCCCTGCCCGAACGCGGCCTTCGCGCCGTGCCCTGAAGGAAGATGGCGGCCGCGACGCCGCGCGGCGCGGATCGATGACGTCATCATGGCGCGCCCGCAGCGGCGCTGGTGGCGGCGGTAAGAGGGCGCGGGGGGGGGGGCAGGGCACGGCGTCCCGGGAGGCACCCGGAGCTCTATGGGGGGCGGTGGGGGGACGGAGACGGGACGGCGGGGTGCGGGGCTGTGCCTCCGCGGTGCGTGAACACGGAGGATAAAGAGAATTTCCGTCTCGTGGCCGCGGCGGCGCTCGGAGACGCGCACGGTGGTACCGGCACCGAACCGGAACCCCTCCCCCGGTCCGCTGCTCCGCGCCGCCTCCAGCACGGCCGCGCTCCTCCCCCCGTCCCCGTCTCCCCGTCTCCCCGTCTCCCCGTCTCCCCGTCCCTCCCCGCGTTCCGGGCACGGCGCCGCGTCCCAGCGCTGCCCGCCCCCGGGCGGGGCGGAGAGAACGGTTGCGGGGACGGAACCGAAAGCGAAAGGATCAGCAGCCATCTTACGGGGTACCTCGGGACCGGCACCGCCTCCGGCGACTCGGTTTGGGCGTCCGGACGCAGAGCGGAGCGCAGGTAACGCGTGACGGGGAGCGCTGCCCCCCCCCGGTGCTTCTTTGGACCGAAAGGAGCCGCGGTTTGGGAACGCGGAGTCGGTGGTCGGTGTGGTTAAGGAGCGAAGTGAGCTGAACGCGTTCTGCTGCTTTGGGAACCGAGCGCTCCGTGTGCAGCCTCCCTTCTTTCATAGAACCGGTCATAGAATGGCCTGGGTTGGAAAGGAACGCGGTGATCATCGGTTCCAACCCCCTGCTGTGTGCAGGGTCACCAACCACCAGCCCAGGTGCCTGGAGAACCCATGGGGTGCCATTAGGATCCATGGGGTGCCATTAGGATCCATGGGGTGCCATCAGAATCCATAGAATCATAGAATCCTAGAATGGCCTGGGTTGGAAAGGAACACAATGATCATCAGTTCCAACCCCCTGCTGTGTGCAGGGTCACCAACCAGCAGCCCAGGTGCCTGGAGAACCCATGGGGTGCCATTAGGATCCATGGGGTGCCGTTAGGATCCATAGAATCATAGAATCCTAGAATGGCCTGGGTTGAAAAGAACCACAATGATCATCAGTTCCAACCCCCTGCTGTGTGCAGGGTCACCAACCAGCAGCCCAGGCTGCCCAGAGGATCCATAGGGTGCCATAAGGATCTATAGGGTGCCATAAGAACTTCTAGGATATCTTAGGGATCCACAGAGTGGCCATAATAGTAGAATCATCATAGAATCCTAGAATGGCCTGGGTTGCAAAGGCCCACAGTGCCCATCATTTCCAACCCCCTGCTGTGTGCAGAGTCACCAACCAGCAGCCCAGGCTGCCCAGAGGATCCATAGGGTGCCATAAGGATCCACAGGGTGCCATAAGGAGCCGTAGAATCATTGACTCATAGAATGGCCTGGGTTAAAAAGGACCACAATGATCATCAGTTCCAACCCCCTGCTGTGTGCAGGGTTGCCAACCACCAGACCAGGCTGCCCAGTGAACCCATGGGAGAATGCAGGGGAATGGGGCCATAAGGATCCACAGGGTGCCATAAGGTTCCGTAGAATCATTGACTCCAGGGAGAATCATAGAATCAGGGTCTCCAGCCACCAGCCCACCAGATCCCAGGCTGCCCAGGGCCACATCCAGCCTGGCCTTGAATGCCTGCAGAGATGGGACATTCCTCCTCCTTTTCTCTCTGACACATCACCCTTCAGTGCTGCAGCACTTTGGGAAGTCGGAGGACTTTCTTTGCAAAGAATTTTCCAATGCTGGGTGATGTGGGGGTCCCAGAAAAGGAGCCCAAAAGGAATTATGCATTGCTGCGTGTAGGAAGGCTGGGATACGCCCTATGCGTGGCTGCTTCTCTTTAAGCAGCACTTTAAAAGCTCAGAGCTGCAGCCCAGCGGATGGCACAGCCCTCAGGGTGCGAGTGAAACTCGGGCTGCCATCCCAGAACACCTTCATGGCATTACAAAGTGCCCAGCTATCCGATTTCCCTGTAGGTTATCGCTTTACTTCTGCAGTGTGATGCTTTACCTCTGTAGGTCGTGTGCAGTCCACAAACAGGGGGTTTCAAACTTCAGCTACGAATCTTAAATCCACCGTGAGGCTCTTACAGCTCTGTTCTGTGCCACGTTGAGCTGCCTCACCTCCCTCTGCCTCTCAAGCTGCAAAAAGCAGACTTGAGTTTCTTGCCTCCCTGCGGACAGAGAAGTGAAACTTGCTCATGACTTGGAATCACCCAGTGGTGCCAGAAGGAATCACCAAAATTCAGACAGTCTGTGCAGCTGGCTTGATGTTCACTGATGTTCAGGCCAACCAGAGCAGCGTAGCTCTCTTTCTTTTAAAGTTGTTTTCTTGTTAACCTCACCCAGGGTTCCTGACTGCTGGGTTCTGACCTGGGCGGGTGTAATTTGCCAGTTGTGCTCACATGAATAATTTAATGTCAGTGGAAAGCAGGAAGGCTTGGCAGGACGCACGTCTCAGTAGTACGGAGGCTGTTCAGGCTGCACCTCTGGAAGCATATAATTGTGTAATTGGGTTTTTAATCCTTGTCGGGTTATTTTTTTGTGTGTCTTCCTAGCCGGTATCTACTGAGGAGAGAATCGCTGTTCCTGGTGTGCAGGCAGCCTGGACACAAACGTGTGCTCAAGCAGTGCGCTATGAGCAGAGGCACTGCTCGAGGCAAAGGCTCACATCTCACCCGAGCGAGGCACAACTGCTCCAACACTCACCCAGCTTTCTTTAACTGCCCCCATCCCTCGCAGAAAACAAATTGGGAATCCTCTTGGCACCCAGCAGAGCAGGATGGTGATGTCTGCTTAATTCAGAAACCGCAGTCGTACAGCAAGCTGCGTGCTGGAGGATGGCAGGTTGCTGCTCCTGCAGGGAGAGGGCATGGCAGCCGTGGCAAAGCAGGATGGCATAGGTTCTCCAGCAAGCAGCAGCAGGTAGAAACACCCCCACATCGTCCCCTTCCTCGTTATCGCTCTCAGGAGGACTTGCAAAGAGATTCATTCGCCATCAGGCTGAATTTACAGAGACTGTCTCTTGCTGGGCAGAGCTTGGAACAAGAAATTCTGAGTATTTTGGGGCAGCTCCGGGAGGGAGAGACTTGTACGGTTCACGATCTTGTACGTAAGCTTAAAACTCAAAAGAAGGAGGTCAATCGTGTTTTGTATAAGCTCCTCGAGGAAGGCAAATTGCACAGAATTTTTGGGACGCCGCCGCTGTGGAGGATTGCCAACCCAAACACGGAAAGAGAAAGAAAGCCTCCTGAGCACGGGGTGAGGAACACAGACCCGGCTCCTGAGAGCTGGGAGGAGAGGAGTGCAGCTGGTGTGAGAGACCCCAATCCCACCATGGCTGAGACCAAGGACAAAATCTGCAACTTCTTGTTCAGCGTGGCGGACACGACGGCCATCAACCTTGCCAAAAATATCGGATTTTCCAGGGCGAAGGATGTGAATTCTTTTCTCAGTGCTTTGGAGAAGCTGGGAGATGTCCGCAAGCAGAACTCCAGCCCTCCACGATGGTCCCTAACGAGCAGGAAGCGTGAGCGGATGGAGATGAGGCTGAAGGCCACTGCAGCAGCACCAGCAGATGCTGCACCAGAGCTGGGTGTGCAGCCTTCCCCTGTGCCTCCAGCTCTGCAGGAGGTGGCTGCAGCCTCACCAGCAGCGACAGCAGTGGAGCGAAGTGTGGGAGATGCGCAGCAGCCATCAGAGCAAAGCGTTCGGAGCGATGCTGCTGGCAAGGAAGCAGCAATGCCTGAGGACTCCAAACCCTTATTTTCTGGCTTCAGCAGCTATGATAGCTCTGAAAACGGCAGGTGGGCTTCGGATGATATCCCAGATTATCTGAACACTATCACCAAGCAGTCGGATGGGTCAGAATCCATCATGCACTCCCAGTCTTCCCCCAGCTACGCTGCTCAGTTTAACAGTGTCTTCCCATGCACGCCCGTGGAGAAGCTGCTGGCGTGCCAGGAGAAGAACCCAGTGAGTGGCCTCACCGAGTACTCCCAGTTTACCTACCAGCACTGTGAGTTCACCATGCTGGAGCAGAGTGGGCCCTCTCATGAGCCACGGTAAGAATGCTTCCTAACATCCCTGTGCTCTTTTTGTTTCAGCTAACTTCAGCTTCGCTCTGGTGTTGTCCCAGAGGGCTGCTCGTTGATGTTTGGACTGATTAAGTTCTGTATTTAAGCAGGAATCAGCCAGGCTAAGTTTTAACCCCAGGCAGCCTTGGTCTGGTAACCCCATACAGAAGTAGAATTCATCTCTTCTGCTAAATGCCCTGCCTGATTTGGTCCCTTGGCTTTCAATTTTAGTTACATTGAGAGAGTAAAACTGGCATTTCTGGGGTACCTCTGACTTATCCAGATGCAAGCTGTGGACGTGGCACAAAGGAAGCCCCAAACAAAGCACCTGAGAGCAGCGAGTTTGGGTTAAATGAGGTGAACCCACCCGCAGCATCTCAGTGGTGTGGTAGGTCAGAGTGCAGCATGATGCTACTCTGTGTGCAGTCAGTCTCTGGGGTCCCACCTCGACTGCTGAATTGTGGCTGTTCCTGAGCGAGATGGTGGAAAAGTGTGTATGTGCCACACTGGAACATGTCAATAGACTCGCTAGACAGGAAAATTGGCCTAATTTCTGAAGGCAGAGTCCCAGGTCTTTTTTGTAAGGGGAGATGGAATGGATTCAGCCCATCTCCGGATCCCGTGTGACCCCTTTTTTCTGGAAGCAAGTTTCCTGTGCACGGAGCTGGAGAACAGGAGAGGAGCTGCATAGCTGGAAAAACAAACGAACACGAGAGGTGTATGTGAGGCAGCCCCTCCTGAGCTGCTGTGAATGCATTGGGTGGCTCACAGCACTGCTTGGATTCAAGGAAAGTGCCAAAGGGACAGATGAGCCCAGATGAGGTGCAGGCAGAGCAGCCTCGTGAGATGGGCTGCGTCTCAGACTTCCTGCTTCCCTGTGCAGGAGATCATAGAATGACCTGGGTTGAAAAGAACCACAATGTTCATCTGGTTCCAACCCCCTGCTGTGTGCAGGGTCGCCAGCCACCAGCCCAGGCTGCCCAGAGCCACATCCAGCTTGGCCTTGAATGCCTGCAGGGACGGGGCATCCGATCGGATGCGACCGAGCTGCTCTTTGCAAGGGGTTGTTGCATCTTTCCAGCTGTTTCTTTGTGGCCTGCAGAGCAAGGCAGCTCATCCCTTTCTTGCAGAACGAAATCTAGAGCTGCTGCATCTCTCCTAAGCAGCTCTGGAGATGCTGTGAAGTGGGACCCAGCCACAGAGCTCTCCTTTCTGCACGTAGCAGCAAAGGTTTGCTCTCAGCTTGGAGCTGCCCGCTCATTCTCATCGACTTCCAAGAGCAAACACTTGCAGTGAGAGCACCACGGCTTGGCCTCTTGATTTGCCTTGCTGATTTCTGTCTCTTCGTTGGTTTTCTTTCAAAGGTTTAAGTTCCAGGCATTGATTAATGGGCGCCCATTCCCACCAGCAGAAGCAGGAAGCAAAAAACTTGCTAAACAGGAGGCAGCAGCTAATGCCATGAAGATCCTGATGCAAGAAGCAGAGAATGGAAATCCCGACGGACTTAACAGTGAAATGCCATTTGTGTCTGACAGCTCTGAGCTGGAACAGGTGAGTCTTGTCATCTCCTTTTTGAGTTTGGTCAAACAGTGCTTGTTTTGAAACCCATCTCCTCAATCTTCTCGTTGCAGCCTTTGCATTCAGAGCCAGAGCTGTCGCCTGCACCGGCTCAGCTGAACCTGCTCCCTGGGAAGCACCCCATCAGCGTGCTAATGGAGTATGGGCAGAAGTCTGGGAACACGATTGAATTCCTGCTGCTGTCTCAGGATGGCCCATCTCACGATCCCAGGTATGGCGTGCTGCTGTCTGCTCTGGGGAGGATGGAAACCCTTCCTTCCATTAACACCTTGCTGTTCAGCGTGCTCCTCTGCTCCTCCTGACCTAACCTCTTACTGAGGAGTCTGGGCATGGCTCCTCCACAACGTCTGTCTCTAGAAGGAAACTAAAAGAATGCCTTTTCTCAGGGCAGGGATGCTCTGCTGCACCAAGAACAGCTTCTAGTCCTGTGCCCTACCTGGTAGCACTGCTCTGGGATTTCCAGCTTGAGGCCGTGGTGGTAGATTCAAACTGGAGATAACGCAGAAGGATTTAAACTTGAACTGGGAGAAAGGGATAATAAACAGACTGAGATGTGTGTGCTTAACGCTCTTCGTCTGCTATGATGTCCTGTCAGGTTCAGCTACTGTGTGAAAATGGGTGACCAAATTTTCCCTGCTGTGGTAGGAAACAGCAAGAAGGGAGCAAAGCAAATGGCAGCAGAGGTTGCTGTGAAGATTCTTTCTGGAGAGTCCGCGCCACGTGTCCCACCTGAACAGGTACAGAGAGCTTCTTTGTGACACCCAACTATTTTGTTGTGTCGCATTCCCCCTTTATTTCTTGCATTTCACCTCACAGGGTCACGTTGTGGTTCTGGTAGAGCTTTGCAGAAGCCTGCAGTACCACTGGTGTTTAACAGCCCTGTCCTGTCCAACTCTCTTCCAGCCCATTGTGAAGCCCCAGGGTGAACACAGCTGTGCTCTGCAGATCACCGTTCCTGATGAACTCAAAGCAGTGAAAGCAAAGGGTGTTGGGGAGCTCATCAAATACCTCAATGTCAACCCTGTCAGTGGCCTGCTGGAATACGCTCGCTCCAATGGCTTTGCTGCAGAGTTCAAACTCATTGACCAGACAGGACCTCCCCATGACCCAAAGTAAGTGGCTGTGTCTCTCCGGGTAGAAATCTTGCCTTGTTGCTGTTGTCCTGGAGTAGAGAATGTCAAATTCATCGTGTGCTTTGAGATGACAGCAGGCTGTGCTGCTGCCTCTGCCCAACCTCGTGTCCAGCTGAGGATACACCGCCTGCACTCTGCTCTTCTCTGTGCTGAGAGATTCAAAACCAGACCGAAATCGAAGGGTTTCTTCACTTCTCAAATGCTCTGCTGTCTTTACAGGTTTGTCTATCAGGCGAAGGTTGGAGGTCGCTGGTTCCCAGCTGTAACTGCACACAGTAAGAAGCAGGGCAAGCAGGAGGCAGCTGACGCAGCGCTCCGCGTCCTGATCGGAGAAACGGAGAAAGCAGAGCGCATGGGAGGGATGAGCATCGCAGAGGTAACGTCCAGCTCTAAGGCTGGGTCTGCTTTTGTAGCCCTATCTCTCCGGTGCTGCTCAGTCCAGCAGAAAAAACGCCCCAGATCGTTGTTCTCTGAAGGTGTAGATGAGCTGACGCTCTGCTAAAATGGGTTGCGTATTTCCCCAGGGCGCAGCCACGCTCTGCACTCCTTCTGGTGTCTGCTTTAGGGCTTCATTATGCTCTGATACTTCCACAAGCTGCTGGAGTATGTTCCTGTGGTGGTACAGGAATGCTTTCATTTTTATTCTGATTTAAAAAAAAAAAAAAAAGAAAAGAAAAAAGAATCCATCCCAAATGCCGTCATACTAGACTGAAAATTACATCAGCTCAGAAAGTCGTGCATCGGATACAAGTGGAGCTCTGGCTGAGTCAGGATGGAAATCCCAAACCTGAAATCTCACTTTGAGTTTGGTGATCTCTCAGAAAGCTGCATTCCCAATTGCACAGCTGTGGCTCTAAATAGCAAATCCATCAGGGAGGATGTGGTGGAAGGCGGTGATAGAGGAGGCAGTTGCAGGTGCAGTCTCCCAACAGGCAGCCAGAGGAGGAATTCCTGCAAAGCCAGGCACAGATTTCCCTGGCTGAGTCTCTGGGAAAACAGACAAGGTTGGGTTTTGTTGCTTTGCAGTGGGGTTCCCCCTGGCAGTCTCAGGAGGCAGTCCCTCAGCTCGTGTAGCTCTGCCAGGCAGACAGCTTGCTGCAGCTAATGATGTGCTTAGAGCAGAACTCGAAGCGTTGGAGAGGCTTTCCCAGAAATACCCCAAAGATCCTCACCCAGCCCTTGGTGTGACGCCCTCCGTGTGTTCAGCCCCAAATGGCTCTGCCTGCAGTCCGTGTTCTGTGCGTTCCTGCCTTCTGCTTGGTTAGCTGTGTTTTGGGTTAGCTGCTGCCTGAGCTCTTTTCTTCCCTGCCCTGCAGCTCCCTGTGAGGGGCAGCACCCTCCACGACCAGATGGCCATGCTGAGCCACCAGCGCTTCAACGTCCTGACTGCTTGCATCCAGCACAGCCTGCTTGGGAGGAAGATCCTGGCTGCCATCATCATGCGGAAGGGAAACCAGGACTTGGGAGTGGTGGTCAGCATCGGGACAGGTATGGGCTGCTTCCAGCATGAGCTGAGCTCTGAGTCCCCCACTGAGGTCCCCATCAGCTCCAAGCAGGGAACGGCTGCTGCTGGAGGCCTTGGAAGGGCAAGCAATGCTCCCAGGGCTCACATGGTGTCACAAGTGATTTAGCTGGAAAGAAAGAACAAAGTGATCACGCCTTCAGCTGTATGGCTCTTAATCTTTGCTTGCATTGCTGTGTGCTGCTCTGTGCATCAGAGCGTGGGCTCCTTCCCGCATCAGATAGCGCAGGTTCCCCTCTTTGTCACAGCTGAAAAGCACTGAGGCTTGGAGGGACACTGCCCTAAAAGTGTGGCAGTCAGTCTCTGCTGTCCGTGGAGCAGTGCGTGCTTTCTGTCCCTTCTTTTCCTCCCTGCCTGGGTCAAGGTGATAACCTGTGAGGTAGGTGTGCTGCTCAGGAGCCCAGGGAAGCAAAACTTGGTGCGATAAAACCTTTCTGCAAGGCTCTTGCCATGGCTTTGAGTGACACAAGCCTTCCATTTCTCTTTTATTTTCCCCCTCAGGTAATCGGTGTGTGAAAGGAGAAGAGCTGAGCTTGAAGGGGGAGACGGTGAATGACTGCCACGCAGAAATCATTTCTCGCAGAGGCTTTGTGAGGTGAGAAGGGGGAAGCCCAGGGAGAGGTGGATGTGCCTGCCAAAGGTTGTAGCCACGGCGGTTCCTGCACTGCTTTAACACCATTTTACCCGTGTGTTGTTAAAAAGAGGGATGTTATTTGTGATAAGGAAGGGCCACGCCTGAACTGTACCCAAATTAGTACCAAACTGGAGACTTGCCAAGAGCCCGAGGGCCGCTTCTGCTGCACTTAAAATAAAGCGTGGTGCAGAGCACGCAAAGCACAGCTCTGGTCTGAGCACACAACTCCCAGGCAGCGCGGGGGATTTTGCAGCCCAGATCCTTTGGTGGCACTTGTGGGTGCAGAAGGCGTGTGCTGATAAGTGACAAATCCCTTTTCGTCAGCTGGGAAGGCTTTTCCCAAACCAAACTGCCCAATTGTTCTCTTATCTGTAAAAGCATTCAGCGCTTCTTGAGAACTGAAGTGAGATGCAATTGGGTGAGCCTCGATAATTGCCTGCCTTCCCAGTTATGAGCAGCAGCAAAGCAAGCTGCTTTTGTAAAGCTGTCGTCTGCCCTCTGTGCCATCCTCAGCTCTGGAAGGTGTTGAGGGTCGGTTCTCAGCAGGCTGTGAAATCAGAGGGTTGCACTCTTGCTTACTGTCTGAGCTATTAATCTTGACAGCTGTAGCTGCTGGGCTGCTCTGGCACAGCAAAGCCTGTCGGAGATGACAGCAGTGAGCTTCACCTCTCCTGCACATGCTCTTCTTGAGGGATCCCTGTAAAGCTGCAGTTTTTCTTTAGTCCTTGACGGTGTGTTGGAGACCTCAGGGTTTTCCTCTGCTCCCAGCCAGCAGCAGCCATGAAAAACCCAGTCAATGTAAACGGATCGTGGGGTTGTGCTGGTAATACTGCTCATGTTCAGCTGCCTCTGGGGCTCCTTACTCTGCGTGCAAACTCGGTGCTGACTAAAGGTGCTAGGTTAACAACCTTGAAGTCTTCTTCACGCTCAGATCAGTTGCATAAAAACAGCAGAGCTGAGCCAGCCGGCCTCCTTTCTCTCCTCTGCCAGTGCTTCTATCTGCTTACCCGACACAACGCATATTTTTTATTGCATGTCATCTGCCTGCTTGGAAATCTGCTGTTTCATGCCTCTCTGTGGTGTCACATGCCATTCATTGGGCTTCTGTCCTTGGTTTAATGGAGGCAGAGCTTGGGACCCTGCTTGTCCTGGGCAGTGTGTGGATCAATGTGCATTTTGTCTCAAGGAGCAAAGCCCCTTTTGACGCGTTGTTCCTGTTTTCAGGTTTCTCTATAGTGAGCTGATGAAGTATGACCCCTCTAAACCTTCTCCAGAAGAAAGCATTTTTGAGCCAGCAGGAGGGAGGAGACTCAAAATAAAAAGCAACATCACCTTCCACCTCTACATCAGGTTGGTGTGGGGTGATGCAGGGGGTGAGCAGTGCAGCACCTCCGGCCCTGGCAGCTCCCCATGACCTGGCATTTTACTTCTAGCACAGCACCTTGTGGAGATGGAGCACTCTTTGATAAGTCCTGCAGCGACCAGGCGAGCGTGGTGGGACAGACAGAGCACCAACCCCTCTTTGAGAACCCCAAACAAGGCAAGCTGCGGACCAAGGTGGAGAATGGTGAGTTGGGTAGCTGCAGTCCTCCATTCTGAGCCATCCTGGAGCTCCAGGCTTCCCTTCCTCGCCCTGTGTGGTGCCGTGGTGGGATTTGAAGCATGCAAGAAACAAAGGGGTTGAGTGTCTGAGTCCTGACAGGAGAGCTTTCCTTGCTCACACAGGGGAAGGCACCATTCCTGTGGAGTCGAGTGACATCGTGCCGACGTGGGATGGGATCCAGCACGGGGAGAGGTTGCGCACCATGTCCTGCAGTGACAAAATCTTACGTTGGAACGTCCTGGGCTTGCAAGGAGCACTGCTGTCACACTTCATCGAGCCAGTGTACCTCAGCTCTGTTACTCTTGGTATGAGACTCATCGTCCCTTTCTGGGTTGGGACAGCTGTGCTGCGCTGCTCCTTCGTGGGTGCCAAATAACCCCTTCCCAGTGTGGAGA
This sequence comes from Crossoptilon crossoptilon, assembly GCA_036346035.1. NCBI lineage: Eukaryota > Metazoa > Chordata > Aves > Galliformes > Phasianidae > Crossoptilon > Crossoptilon crossoptilon. The sequence goes on along the minus strand of JARXNR010000278.1, from coordinate 23,020 downwards.
CTGCAGGAGTAAGAGTCTGAAACATCAATCTTGGCAGAGCTGTTCTGTTTTGGAGTTTGTGGATTGTATGTAGTGGGTGGTGTGAGGTTTTCCTCCAGGATTCTTGATTTTAGAAGGTGCTCGTGAGGGTGAGACAAAACTTGTATTACTAAGGACGCATAAGCCTTCACCTAGGGGTGTGTAGCAGTGAACTCACTGCTGCTGATCCCTGTGGCTGCCAGCTGTCATTCTCAGGGCTTGGCTGTTACCTGCACGCTTCTGTTCTCTGATGCCTTCACGTGTGTCTTCATAGGTTACCTGTACAGCCAGGGCCACCTGACAAGAGCAATTTGCTGCCGCGTGGTGAGAGATGGGGATGTGCTGCAGAAGAGGCTCCAGGCTCCGTATCGTGTTAACCACCCGGAGGTCTGTGCTCCTCTTTGTGTTTCCATCCTCCCTTCCACCTCAGCCCTTGATTCTCACTGAGGTCCCTGTAGGGGTGTCACCTGGCGGCCAGTAAAGCAGTGTGTGCCATCCCCCTGTGTCCGTGGGTTCCTGGGGAAATGCAGACCAAGGTTACCCTCCTAACCTTCATTTTAGCAGCAAATGGTGGCTTCTTAATCTCAGGAGTTTGGCTGAGCTGAGTGCAAGGGTTGGAAACTCCTCAGATTTCACTTCTCTCAGGTGAGATCAGACCCAGCACCATCGCTTCCCAAAAGGAGCACGAGTGGAGGACCTTCAGCGTGGGGTAGCTGGGATTTTAACATGCAGAGCACTGAGCATCAGGGGTGGAAAGGAAAAGCCATAGCTGAGTGCAGGGCTGCTGTGCCCAGGTCACCCTCTTACCCCCCATCTCGTGGTGGGATCAGTGTTGGGAACCCCCCCTCCCCTTTGTGGCTGCAGGTTGGACGAGTCAGCGTGTACGACTCCGCCAGGCAGACGGGCAAGACAAAGGAGTCTTCAGTGAACTGGTGCCTTGCTGATGAAAGCAAAGTGGAAGTGTTGGATGGCACAAAAGGGAAAGTAGATGGGTAAGAAGAGCTTTTCCTGATGCTGCTTTTCTGTCCGGGGAGATGGGGTCAGTCGTACTCTTACAGTGAGCGTTGCAGTATCTGCTGTGGGGAGGGGTGTTTCAAGCTGACTCGATACAGAGCTCTTGAAGCAGAACAGATTGTGCCCAGGCCCTGCAGCAGAGCCCTGAGGGGTCTCAAGGGCCTCTGACCAAGGGGTTGTCCTGACTCCTCTGCTCCTGTCAGCTTCTCTGTGCCATATCTTCCACCGTTGCCTTTTTCTTCCTTCTCAGACCAAAGCTGGAGGTGTCTCGTGTATCCAAGAGGAAAACCTTTGCCCTGTTCCAGCAGTTATGTGCCAAGACTGACTGCAAAGAGCTGCAGAAGCTCTCGGTGTACTCAGAAGCGAAGGAAGCAGCCGTGCAGTACCAGCAAGCCAAGCAGTGCTTCTTCAGTGCACTGGAGGGGATGGGCTACGGCAGCTGGATCTGCAAACCACAGGAGGAGGACAACTTCTCCATCTCTGATGCATAACCAGATGCCCTGGGTGGGTGTTTGGGTGAGCGTGTGCAGTGTGTATGGGTCCATCTTTCCCCACTTTCCTTTTGAGGTGCAACCAGTAGTTGCAGCAGTTTCATCTGTAGGCCTTTGGCTGCCTTCTCTCTCTGCTCCTGTTCCTCCCAGGCCCTTGCTTTTTCTCTTTTAAACCATGCGTGAGAATCATCGTCTCGTTTTAATTTTAAGCTAGGGCAGCCTGAGTTTGTTTGCTTTCATGTTCTCATCTCTGTTTGTTTGGTTTTTTAAAAAAGAAGGTACAAGAAACCAGAAGGGACGGCAGCCCTGAAACATTTGGGCCGTGTGCTGCAGCTCCCTCTGGCAGATTTCGGGGCAGGTTCTCTCTTTGGAGAAAGCTGGCAGGGCTGTTTTATGTCTCGTGTTCTCCCTGCTGTTTGGTGGCTGGCAGCCTGGCTGGGCTGGGACACAGACTGAGCTCTGCACAGCTGCCAGCAGTGCATTCCGTGTTAATAAATTTTAGGTATTGTTACCTGGCTCTGCTCCATGGGTGTGTGAAGTGCTCAGGACTGAAAGGGGATCCCTGGGTTTGGAACTGAGGGCTGTTCTGCAGGGAGCAGAGATGAGTTATTGTTTGCTAAGCGCTGAGCTGTGATAATGGTGGATGAAGCTTCTTGCCTTAACCAAAGGGTTTTGGGGGCAGAATTGAGCCCTGTGCAGAGTTCTCCCACCTCCTCCTTGTCTTTGGGACAGGGCTGCTCCTCTCTGGGCTGGGGAAGTCACGTTGCTTTCCTGCTGGGAGGCTGCAGGTGAGGCCATGTGCTCTCTTATGTGTCTGAGCTCAACCACACATCAAGCAAAGCGCTCTTGTGGAAGGTGAGAAATGCCCAGGGGGGGCTCAGGGCTGCAGGGCAGTGCTCAGCCTCCTTCCTCCTCACTGAACAGCGTGACAGTGACAGCTCCAGCATCTCACTGCCGCCTGGGTGTGGGATGGGAAGCAGCAGAAAAGCAAGGAGGGGCAGCCTGACTGCTTCCCTGTCCTGCTGCCAGCTGCTGGGGGTGCTCTGTTGGGATGCTCAGGGTTCCCCGTACCCCTGGGCTCCCCTCCTGGGACTCGTGGGTCCCTGTTAATTGGGGACGGAGCACGGAATGGGCTGCACCCAGAACTGGGAAGCAGAGTTGGGACACATGGACCAGGCAGGACGCTGCTGTCAGGGTGAAACTCAGGATTTCAGTGCTGGGGAGCACCTGAGAGGAGATGGTTGAGGAATGGTTGAGGATGGTTGAGGAACAGCAGCCCAGAGTTTCTCCTGCTGTGTGAAACGAATCGTGGCATCATCGATCCCTATCTAAATAAATGGGTTTTAAATCATTTCTGGCGTGTGCCATCCCCTCGTGCCACGCACCGCTGCCCACCATCTGCTCCGTGCTCCATGGCTGAGCCCTGTTTGTAGAGAAGCACGTGGAAACCGTTCTCCTGCCCCACTCAATGACACTACAACAAATCATCCACTCCTGGGTGAGTATTTATTGGTTTGCAGTGTTTGCCCCAGGCCCTGCCCGCCCTGTGGGCTGAGAGCACAAAGCCCACCGTCCCCTTGTGGTTCTTCCCCCCCCCCCTCCCCCCAAGCACTATTTGGAGGTAGGGGTGCCCTGGCCAAGCTGCAGCAGGGAGTTGGTGGTGTAGTTCTGGAAGAGGGGCTGCAGGAACATCCCAACAGTGCCGAAGACGCAGACGAAAACGAAGATCCATAAGAAGAGGCGATCGATGACCATGGCCACGTACTTCCAGTCCTCACTCACCTGCATGGGGCCAGGATTGGTTTGGTCAGCTCGGGGCTCAGCTCCCAGCCCTTTATTCTGCGGAGCCCCAGATCTGCACCCTCAACACTGCGGCTCCCGGGGCTCATCCCTGCCCTGGCAGCTCCTCTGCTGAGTCCAGAAAACTCATCTCGCTGCTCAGCCACGCTGGGGTTGTGTCCCCATCCCAGACTGCCTGAAATCTGCAGCCTCACGGTGCTGCGGCAGCGGCTGCGTGGGTCAGCCCTCCTGGGAGCAGCCGTGTGGTGTTGGGGGAAGGGGCCAGATATGGAGCACTGGGGGCTCCTGGGGACACGGCCAGGCAGGGACCCCGTGGTGTGGGTGTGTACATCACTTCCCAGGGTGCTGCATGCACCCCACAGCCCTGTATGTGCACCTCACATCGCTGCATGCGCCCCACAGCCCTGCACCCCTCCCACAGCTCTCCATGCACATCTCAGCCCTTTGCAAATCCTGTAGCTCTATGCAGCGGTGTGCAGCCCATAGCCCCACCCGCACCCATAGCCCTGCCTGCACCCCATGTCCCATAGCTCCCCCCTGTACCCCATAATGCTGCCTGCACCCCATAACACTGCCTGCACCCCATCCCCCTCAGCCCTGCCTGCACCCCATAATGCTTCCTGCACTCCCATAACACTACCTGCACCCCATAGTGCTTCCTGCACCCCATAACACTGCCTGCACCCCATGTCTCATAGCCCCCCCTGCACCCCATAATGCTTCCTGCATTCCATGCCCCATAGCCCCCCCTGCACCCTACAACACTGCCTGCACCCCATACCCCACAGCCCTGCCTGCACCCCATTTCCATAGCCCCCCTGCACCCCATAACACTGCCTGCACCCCATACCACACAGCCCTGTCTGCATCCCATTTCCATAGCCCCCTCTGCACCCCATAATGCTGCCTGCACCCCATAACACTGCCTGCACCCCATTCCCCTCAGCCCTGCCTGCACCCCATAACACTGCCTGCATCCCATACCCCACAGCCCTGCCTGCACCCCATTTCTATAGTCCCCCCTGCACCCCATAACACTGCCTGCACCCCATCCCGCTCAGCCTTGCCTGCACCCCATAATGCTGCCTGCACCCCATAAGAATGCCTGCACCCCATCCCCCTCAGCCTTGCCTGCACCCCATAATGCTGCCTGCACCCCATAACACTGCCTGCACCCCATCCCCCTCAGCCTTGCCTGCACCCCATAATGCTTCCTGCACCCCACGCCCCACAGCCCCTCCTGCACCCAGCAGCCCTGCTTGCACCCTCCAGCTCTACGTGGACCCCACCAACACCCCACACCCCTACCCTCCTCCCTGCCCACATATCCCCCCCTTTACCCCAGCCCAACTCACACTCTGGTCGTCGTCCTCGCTGCGCATGTGATCCGCAATGAAACGCACGCCCTCCACCGCCTCCTCCAGCCCGCAGCCACACGGTGCCGGGGGATCCGGCCCCTGCCCCTGCCGCTCCCGGTAGCCATTGAGCCCCTCGGCTTTGGCAGCCCCAGGGTTGGCGTAACAGGCACAGGTACGAGCACCGGCCCGGAGGAAAAGCGTGGCGGCTGCGGCTCGCTCCTGGGTTTGGCGACGCTGGCGCAGGCGTTGCCGTGCGCAGTTCTGCTGCGGCTGCTTCATGAAAAGCAGCGCCGGGAGCTTGCGGAGGAAAAGGGTGCGGACCCAGGGAGGCATGGTGTGAGTGGTGGGAGAGCGGTGGTGCACGTTGAGCACGCAGACGCTGGTGACGATGGAGAAGGTCACCAGCACCATGGTGAACATGAGGTACTTGCCCACCAACGGCACGTCCAGCGAGGTGGGCGGCACGATCTTGGAGATGAGCAGCAGGAAGACGGTGAGGGCGAGCAGGACGGAGATGCAGAGCGTCATCTTCTCGCCGCAGTCGGAGGGGAGGTAGAAGACGAGGATGGCCAGGGAGGTGATGAGGATGCAGGGGATGATAAGGTTGATGGTGTAGAAGAGCGGCTTGCGCCGGATGATGAAGTCGTAGGTGATGTCCACGTAGGTGGAGTCATCCGGGTTCTCGTTGCGCCGACCCGGCAGCGCCACGATGTCCCACTCGCCGCTGGGCGTGAAATCATCCAGGCTGGCCACCTCGCTCTTCAGCACCAGGTCGATCTCGGTGCGGTCGTAGGTCCAGGAACGGAATTTCATGGTGCAGTTCTGTTGGTCGAAGGGGAAATGCTTCACCTCGATCTTGCAGGCGCTCTTGTAGATGGCGGGCGGCAGCCAGAAGATGCTGCCATCGTAGGAGATGACCGCGTTGGAGTAGAAGGAGACCTCGTACATCCCGTCGGCGCTGGGTGATGGGATGCGCTGTCAGCCCTGGGGTCTGAGTGGGGTCGGGGTGTGGTACACCCCTCCAAACACCCCAAAAAGCACCTACTTGTTGTAGAGTACCACGTCAGGCAGCCAGATGTGCTTGGAGGGCAGGCGGACCTTCTTCATGTTGTCAAAGTCCTCCGGTTTCCAGGTGAGGCGATAGTCCTCCCATTCCTGCCAGCACCTGTGCTCAGCATGGCCCCCACCGCAGGGAGGGGGCACTGGGGGGGGGGGGCATGGGGCAAAGGGGTCCCAGCCCAGGAGGTACGGGGGTCCCGGAGCAGTGGGATCACAGGGCAGGGGGCACAGGTATCCCAAATCGTGGGCTATAGGGGATCCAAATCAGGGGGTGGATGAGACCCACAGCTGTTGACGTCACGGGGGAGGGGATGTGAGGATCCCAATTAGGGGGTAGCAGGGTCCCAGGGTAGGGATTTCCAGGCCATGGGGCAAAGGGGAGGAAAACTGAGAGGTGGTCCTAGGGAAGGGGGATCACAGGGTAGGAGGCATGAGGCAAGAGGGCATGGAGGTCCCATAGCAGGTGATATGGGGGTCCCACAGGGGGTCCCTGGGTAGGAAGCACTGGGGTCCCTCGCATGGGGCTCACCTGGGTCAGCCACACGTTGGTGGTCATGATCTGCTCCCGCTCGTGCTGCAGAGAGAAGGGGCAAATACAGGGTGCTGGGGAGGTAGTTATGGGGTGCTGGGAGTGGTTATGGGGACCTGGGAGGGAGGGGGGATATGGGATACTGGGAGTGGTTATGGGGGGAGTTATGAGGTCCTGGGAGGGAGGGGGGTTATGGGGTCCTGGGAGTGGTTATGGGGTGTGCTGGGGGTGGTTATGGGATCCTGGGAGGGAGGGGGGTTATGGGATGTTGGGGGTGATTATACGGTCCTGGGGGGGGGGAGGGTTATGAGGTCCTGGGAGGGAGGGGGGTTATGGGGTGCTGAGGGTGGTTATGGGGTCCTGGGGGTTATCCGGTCCTGGGGGGAGTTATGGGGTCCTGGGGGTTGTTACTGGGTCATGGGGGTGGTTATGGGGTCCTTGGGGTAGTTATGGGGTCCTGGGGGGGGAGTATGGGGTCCTGGGGATGGTTATGGAGTCCTGGGGATGGTTATGGGGTCCTGGGGGGTGTTATAGGGTGCTGGGGTGGTTATTGGGTCCTGGGGGTGGTTATGGGGTCCTGGGGGTGGTTATTAGGTTCTTGGGGGCATTATGAGGTCCTGGGGTTGGTTATGGGGTGCTGGGGGTGGTTACCAGGTCATAAGGGTGGTTATGGGGTCCTTGGGGGGGGATTATCAAGTCCTGGGGATGGTTATCGGGTCCTGGGGGTGTTATGGGGTCCTGGGGGTGGTTATGGGGTCCTGGGGGGTGTTATAGGGTGCTGGGGTGGTTATTGGGTCCTGGGGGTGGTTATGGGGTCCTGGGGGCATTATGAGGTCCTGGGGTTGGTTATGGGGTGCTGGGGGTCATAAGGGTGATTATGGGGTCCTGGGGGGGGATTATCAAGTCCTGGGGATGGTTATCGGGTCCTGGGGGTGTTATGGGGTCCTGGGGGTGGTTATGGGGTCCTGGGGGTGGTTTTGGGGTGCCCGCTCCATGCTGGGGCCCGGCACTCACCACGCTGATGAGCTGTGCCAGTGACACCATGAGCTGCACGGTGACGAGCTGCGAGCCGTTGGTGGCCGGGCGGATGAGTTTGTTGTAGCGTGCGGGGTCCAGGAGGTATTCCACCAAACGCTCCTCCGTGTCCGTGCATAGACTGCCTGCGGGGAGGGGGCTGAGCCGGGGGGGCTGGGAGGGTTGGGGGGGGTGTGGGGGATGGGTGTGTAACGGGGGTGGGTGTGAGGGGGTGGTGGAGTGTGACGGAGTGAGTGCGAGAGTGTAACGGGGTGATGGAGTGATGGGGTGGGTGGGTGATGGGGTGGTAGGGTGTGATGGGGTGGGGGGGGAGTGTGAGTGTGTAACGGGGTGATGGAGTGATGGGGTGGGTGGGTGATGGGGTGTGAGTGCGATGGAGTAGTGGGGCGTGATGGAGTGAGTGTGAGAGTGTAACGGGGTGATGGAGTGATGGGGTGGGTGGGTGATGGGGTGTGAGTGCGATGGAGTAGTGGGGCGTGATGGAGTGAGTGTGAGAGTGTAACGGGGTGATGGGGTGGGTGGGTGATGGAGTGGTAGGGTGTGATGGGGTGGGGGGGGAGTGTGAGTGTGTAACGGGGTGATGGAGTGATGGGGTGGGTGTGTGATGGGGTGGTAGGGTGTGAATGTGATGGGGTTTGACGGGGTGAGTGTGTGATGGGGTGTGAGGTGTGACGAGTTGTGGTGGGGTGAATATGAGTGTGTGCTGGAGTGAGGGGATGGGTGTGTAATGGGGGTGTGAGTGTGATGGGGTGGGTGTGTGATGGAGTGGTGGGGTGGGATGGGGTGGGATGGAGTGGGTGTGAGTGTGTAATGGGGTGACGGACTGATGGACTGAGTGTGTAATGGGGTGCTGGGGTGTCAGTGCGATGGGGCGAGTGTGAGTGTGTAACGGGGTGATGGAGTGATGGGATGAGTGTGCAATGGGGTGTGAGTGTGATGGAGTGCAGTGGGGTGAACGTGGGTGTTTAACGGGGTGATGGAGTGATGGGATGGGTGTGCAACGGGGTGATGGGGTGAGTGTGTGATGGGGTGTGAGTGAGATGGGGTGAGCGACTGATGGAGAGGTGGGGCGTGAGCATGTGATGGGGTGAGTGTGAGTGTGCAATGGGGTGATGGGGGTGGTTATGGGGTCCTGGGGGGGTCATAAGGGTGATTATGTGGTCCTGGGGGGGGATTGGGACGTGCGAGGGGGTGCAGTGGGGTGAATGTGAGTGTGTAACGGGGTGATGGAGTGACGGGATGGGTGCGTGTGTAACGGGATGCGAGCGTAACGGAGCCATGGGGTGAGCGTGCGTGCGCTGGGATGCTGGTGAACGGGAGCGATGTGAGTGCCCAGGGCTGTGCAACTCCAGCACTGCAGGTGTGACCGCTGCGGGACGATGCGGGTGTGCGATGTGACGGTGCAGCCGTGCACGGATGTGAGCGTGCGGCTGCGATGCTGCGAGCGTGCGGGGCTGTCGGGGTGCGGCTGTGCCCACGTCGATGCCGCCGCTCCCGATGGACCGGGGTCCGAAGGGGGGTGGATTCCCGTTGGGTTCCCGCTGCCCCGGGGGGGTCCGCACAGCCCCGGGATGGGGGGAGGGGGGGGCAGAGAGCGTCCCAGAGCCGCACCCCCCCGTCCCGGCCCAGCCGGACCCCCGCTCCCGCCCCTCAGTGGGCATTGCGGGGCGGTAACGGGCCTTCCCCGCCCCTCCCCCCGACATCGCCGTCCACCGGGAGCAGCCCCGGGCCCGCCGCAGCCCCCTCCCCTCGGTCCTTCCCCCCCCCCTTTCCCCCCACACCGGTGCCGGTGCTTACGTCGGAGCGCGGCGAGGAGGCAGAGGACGCGGAGCAGCGCCATGGGGGCGGCCCGCTGCCTCCGCCGGTGCCGGTCCCGGTGACGCTGCCCCGGCGCTGTCCCCGGTGCTGCCCGCGCTCTCCGCGGTGCTGGAGCCGGCGTCGGCGGCGGCGGCGGCGGCCCGGGCGGGGCGGCCCCGGGCGGGAGGCGGTGCCGTGCGCTGTGCCGGGGCCGCCCCGCGCCGCTCCGCTCCGCCGCCGTCAGCGCCGCCGTCAGTGGGGCCGCAGCCGCCTCGCCCCCGCCCCGCCGCCACCGGGAGCACCGGGATGGGGAGTTGGGGGAACACCGGGAACCGGGAAGAGGGAGGGAACCGTGCAGCTCCCGGTGTTCCCCGTAGCCGCCCCCGCTCTGTGCTGGCTCGGTACCGGCTGGATCCGGGGGAGAACGTGCACCCGCTCCGCTCCGCTCAGACCCGGACGCTCGGGAGGGCCCCGCCCGAACCGGGAGCACCGACCTCCGGGACCCCCAAACCGGGACGCCCCTGCCCCCGCCCCTTCCTCTGCCCCCGCCCCCTAATCCATAAGCCCCGCCCCTCGGCGCTGTAGGCCCCTCCCCCTCCGGGCGCACCGAGCCCCGCCCCCTCTTCCGCCCCTCCCTCCGCTCCACGCCGCTGCGATGCGTCACTTCCGGCGCTCGGCACGGCCCCGCTTCTCACGCCGGCGCTTCCGGCGATTGTCCCCGCCCCTTCCGCTCGCGGCGGGAGGGGTCACTTCCGGCGCGCGGGGCCATCCCGCCGCCATCTTGGGCCGGCTCCGGGGTCTGCGGCGGGGCCCGGGGCCGTCGGGGCGGAGCGGGTCCCTCCATGGGAAGATGCAGCGGGCGGGGGCGGAGGAGGCGGCGGGGTCGCAGGCGGCGGCGGGGGGAACCGGGCGGAGCGGGGCCGGGCTGGCGGCGGCGGCCCCGGCCGGGCGGCTCCTGAAACGGGAGCTGCGGCTGCTCGAGTCCATCTTTCACCGCGGCCACGAGCGGTTCCGTATCGGCAGCGCCTGCCCGGACGAGATCAGCTGCGAGTTCGTGCCGGGGGCGGGCGCCAGGGCCGGGGGTTCCGCTTCCCGGGGGCCGCCGCCGGGTCCCGTCCGCATCCACTGCAACATCACGGTGAGGGCCGGGCGGGCGGTTAAACGGGGCCGGGCTGGGCCGCGTGTCGGGGCTGGGGCGGTACCGAACGCCGTTGGGCAGCGGCCTGGGGGAGCCGCGGGGCTCGGGGGGGGGGTGGGGGGTTGTGTAGCACCGACGGCGGCTTTGGCCACGCGGGGGTGGGGCGTTTGAGGGATGCCCCGGACGCGCTGGGCTCTGGGTTCGCTCACCGTCACCCACGGAGCTTCCCGAGGGTTGTGGCTCCAACACGGGAAGCCCGGGGTTCTCTGGAGCAGCACCCTGGTAACGGCAGTGTGAGTGGAAGCTTTTCCTACGACGCTTCCAGCCCTGCGTGAGAAGCAGCACCAGGCGTTATCAGTGTGAGCCCCTCTCTCAGCCCCCACCGAATGCTCCTCGGTGCTGAGATCACGTTGAGCTCCTCCTGAGCTGTCAGAGCAGTGCGATGGGATTGGGGGTTTTACGATGCTCAGCCCCTTCTCCTTCTTTCCAGGAGTCTTATCCAGCTGTTCCCCCCATCTGGTCCGTGGAGTCGGATGATCCCAACCTGGCAGCTATCCTGGAGAGGCTGGTGGAAGTCAGGAAAGGAAATACGCTGGTGAGAGGTGCTGGTGGGGAGGGATGGGGGGCACGGCCGCTTATAGCATCAGCATTGAACCTGCTGAGGTGGGCTCTGCTCCCACAGAGGGTTTAGGAATCGCAGTATCGACAGCTCTGACTCCTGTCAGTGTGCCTTCCCATACATTCTCACTTGGGATTTTATCCTGCTGAGCTTGGAGGACAGAAAAGAGCATCTGTGGGTTCTTTGCTCGCCGGGGAGGTGGGAGTGCTGGGGATGGCTGAGGCTCAGCTCCCTGTGCTGCTGTGTTTCTTTGACACCCCTCTGCTCTCTGCGCAGCTTCTGCAGCACCTGAAGCGAATAATTTCAGACCTGTGCAAACTCTACAACCTCCCCCAGCATCCTGATGTGGAAATGTTGGACCAACCTCTGCCGGCAGAACAGGTGAGGAACTCAGGATGAGGATTTCTAGGCTCATTTTGGGAGCTGTCTTGTTTTAAGAGGCTGAGGCTTCCTAACCCTGAAGGAGGGCTGCAGCAGGTGAGGGTCTGTTTCTTCTCCCTTGGTGCCTGGGTGGGCCTGGCTTTATCTCTCCAGTTTAATGGCTGGAATTGTTTGAGATGTTTCTTGTCTGATTTCTTCTAACTCACCTCGTTTCCCTCACCTTGTTCCTCTGGAGCTGCTCAGGTTTATAACCTATAAAGGTTCTCGGCTTTGTTCTACTTTTAAATTGCTTCTGTGTGTAAATCTCACCTCAGAAGTGTCCTGGAAAGCAGGGGAGCATTGCCAGAGGAAGCTCACAATGTCATTTTTGTCCTCGCAGAGCACGCAGGAAGAGGTGTCCTCTGAAGAGGAAGATGAAGAGATGCCAGAGGTAAGTGCCTCCTCGCTGTGTACCAGGCAGCTGTGAGATGTCTGTGAGAGGTGCTGAGGCCCAGAGGTTGTGTTTGGGTGAAGCTGGAAGAGGCCAGACAGGACAAGAGCCCATTGGAGCCAGTTTTGTATAAAATTTGTTTATTCTCAGCATTTTCCTGCTGTGCACCCAAATCCTGGTCACCAAGCAGGGAGTGGTGGGTTGGCAAAACACGAAGGACTGCAGCAGTGACCTCTGAGGGCAAGTAAATAAGCTGAGGTCAGAGCCCATCAGATGGGTTCTCAGTTTGTGCTGCCATGCTTTGGAGTCTGAAATTTCCTCACAAGTAATTTGATTTCTGGGACATGTGTGTGTGGGGCTGAGTTGCCATCGCTGGCAGGAGAGCCACACGGTGGAAATTGGACTCATGCAGAGAAGATGAGGTGGGATGGCTCGGCGTGTGAGGGAGATAACTGGCAGCAGAGGCAGAGGCAGCCATGCTTCACTGCAGGCTGAGAATATCACGCTGAAAAACCCACAGGCTCCGGTTGTTTGGTTTGTGGTTGAGAGATCTCTAGAAGTGGGTGGAATAATCTTGAAATCTCCATGGTGACGTCGTGCGATGCACTTCTCCTCGGGTGCCTGAGGTCTGTGCACCTCAGAGTGCTGCAGAACCAGAGGGCAGGTCACTTGGCAGCAGCCAAGCACTTGTTGGGCTTTTAGCCAAGTGAATATCTTGCTAAAGTGAGGCTTTTACAAAGGTCCCTTGAGAAAACGTGGAGGTTTAAACTGCTACCACGCGTAACTTGTCTGCAAGCTCGCTGCTTCTGGGCAAATCTGCAGTGTGTAAATCCTTGTGCTCCTGTAAGCTGGGGAAGAAGCCCTCAGGAAGTGAGTTAGCAAGAAGTGTTGCCCCCTTGTGCTCTCTGCTAACAGCTTGCTTTGTGCAGCAGGCTGCGCTGTCGTGGAGAGCAAAGGTTTCTTGCTGGGCTGTGTCGGGAGAGCAGAGCAGCAGAGCTGTGCCCTGTTGCAGAGATGCATTATATACAGGTTAATCCACTCGAGGGATTTTCTGGGGGATCTATTTTCCCTTTGTGATGGTCTAAAAATGTCAAAGCCCTTCCCAAAGTGCTGCTCTTCCAGAATAGCAGCAGCTAGCCCGGAGAGGCTGAAGCAAACACTTGCTCAGAGGATTTAATACCAATACTGGAGCTCTGTGTATCCACAGCCATTTGCAGGCAGCCCAACTCAGCACGCTGATGCTGTGGCAGTGACTGCTGTGCTGCAAAAAGTGGTGGCTGCAGCGGTCCCTGATTGCTGCAACTGTTTTCTGCTGATGTGGCATTGCACACGTCAGCCCAACGGATGCTGTTGTGGAAGGGGATGAGGGGCAGAGCCTCTGCCCTTGCTGGGGAGAGCACTGGGAACAGAGCGAGAGCTGAGCTGATGTAGAAGAGCCTCCAGATACGCTGTGAAATGTGACCTCTCTTTGAGAGGAAAACGTCCTGTGGGTTTTGTGAGTCTGTTCTTGTGCTCCTGGTGACCCGTGTTTGTTCTGAGCATCCACAGAGCGGGGATAATCCTGCCCAGCAGCAGCGCCCACGCTTTGTTCCAGCCTCCAGAAACATGGCACGGGGCTGCTGGAGCCAATGTGCAGCTCTCTTCAGCTCATTGGGGAGCATCTGTAAGATTAATGGCTAATTATAACCAGGCGTGAGACTTGGCAGAGAAGGATTCAGTGAACAAAGAGCTTGTGTGAGCCCAATTTAAATCTGGAAAGGGAAGTGTGCCTGTCTGCCTGCTGGCTTTGGCACAGGACGGAGCCTGGTGCCTGAAGCTTCCTCACTGAGCGTGTCCAGGCCTTGTGCTAAAGTCTTCTCTTCCACAAAGTGCTTGTGCTTGGGATCCCTCAGCCCAAAGGATTCCGACCACACGTCTCTGCACTTAGAGCAGGGAGCAGTGAGGTGGGTCTGGTGCCATCTCTCCTCTCCCCCTCGCAGGACACCGAGGACTTGGACCACTATGAGATGAAAGAAGAAGAGCCAGCAGATGGAAGGAAAACGGAGGATGAAGGCATTGGGAAGGAAAATCTGGCCATTTTAGAGAAAATAAAAAAGAACCAGAGGCAAGATTACTTAAATGTACGTGCCTCCCAGGGAGCGGGAGGGCTGGGGAGGCAGAGGGGCCTGAGTCAGAGGGGCCAGCTCTGGCCACGGGTACAGCAGTGACTCTTGGGGATGGCTGAGGGTAATGCAGAGAAGCTGGAGAGGTGCTTCCAGGCTTCAGGAAGCCTTCCTGCAGCAGGGTTTGGGGATCCCCTGTGCCCCCAGGAGCTGGGCCTCACCTCTGGCCGTGGTGAAGTGTGGTGGGTTGTGTTTTATGCTCCTGGGCTGATGTCTCGTGCAGCTGCAGCAAAAGCATCTCTCTACTATGTGAGTGATGTGTTTGTTTGAGGCAAGGGAAGTTGATGCAGAGAGAAAAGGGAAAACTTGAGAGAGAGAGAGAGGGCATGGCAAGGTCTGGTGTGGGGGCTGGGTAGGAGCTGTGGTCTGGGCATTGGTCGTGGTGAGAACAGCGTAACAGTGCAGCTTCTCCCCTCCTGATTCCTTGCAGGGGGCAGTGTCTGGGTCTGTGCAGGCCACTGACCGGCTAATGAAGGAGCTCAGGGATATTTACAGATCACCAAGTTTCAAGGGCGGTGAGTACCGTGATCCCTGTAAGCCCGGGGCTTCTCTTGTCCTTCAGGGTGGGCCTCAGGGATGGATCCTTCGCTGTGTGCTCAGCTGTCGTGGGCAGAGTCTCAGGTTCTGGGATGCTGTGGCTCAGTAAGGACGGATAGAAGTGCCCACATCACGATGGTTTCTTTGCAGGACAGTCTGTGCCAGGCTGAGGGTGTGCTGCAGGGCTGAGGGGATTTGCAGTCTGGGTGGTGGCTCGTCCCCCTGTCTGGTCCCCCCTCTTCTGACTCACTTTTTGCCTTACAGGATACTATGCAGTTGAACTAGTGAATGACAGCCTGTACGATTGGAACGTCAAACTCCTGAAGTAGGTGGCACGGTTTGGGATGGTGGATTCTTGGTGGTGGGACCAAAACATCCCCAGTGAGCAGGGGGCAGTGAGCAGGGCAGAGATTGGGTTGACCTCTTAGTCTTCTGGGCAGCTGACTTCTCTCCAGAGAAAGATGAGCTAATCTGAGGGCTCTGCAAGTCTGTCTGCTGTTCCTAGAGTCCTGGAAGAGGTGCATCAGGCAAAACCCCGAGCTCTCACACCCTCCAGACACCAGTGCTGCCTTTCCCTTGGGCCGGGCGGTCTTTATTTTTAAGCTGGCATGCAAAAAGGGTGTGATGGTCTTCTCTGGAAACCGGGAGCAGAATGCTGGCAGCGCATGCTGTCACTGCCCTCTGGGTGTGAACCCCAGGGCCCCCGTGGCAGCCGGGTTGTGCAGGTATGGGAGCTCTGGGCTCCGACTGGCAGCGAGCGTGGCTGAGTTGACGTGCATCACCTCCACTCTGAGCCTTTGGGCTTTCCTTCCAACAGGGTTGACGAGGATAGCGCTTTGCACAACGATCTCCAGATCCTCAAAGAAAAAGAAGGAACAGATTTCATCCTCCTAAACTTCTCCTTTAAAGTAAGGCTTCCCAAACCCAGCGTCCTCAACGCACGCCTGCTGCCCTCAGCCATCAGAGAAGACGTTTCTCAATGTGCTTCCCTTCTCTTGTTCCAGGATAACTTTCCTTTCGATCCACCATTTGTAAGGGTTGTGTCCCCAGTGCTGTCAGGGGGGTAAGTAGCTTTGGTTCTACTCACAGAGGTCTCTAGCTTTGCTTCCTGGGGTAGTTTTCATGAGAGTGGGGAGCACTGTGTAGCTTTGTTACTTCTGATATGTTTGTGGCAGCCTTCCTGGAAAGTGTGGTCAGTGTTGGCAGATGGTTTTTCTTGCTTTCTTTTGGCTTTGGTGGTGGTTTGTTTTTTGGTTTGTTTTTTTTTTGTTTGTTTGAGCAAACAGCTCACCTGCAGAACAGAGAGTAGTGGGTGAGGCTGGATCCATCTCTGACATAACTTTGTTCATATTCCTTCCCCAAGGTATGTCCTGGGTGGTGGTGCCATCTGCATGGAGCTGCTTACCAAACAGGTGAGTCCCAGAGCTCAAAGCCTGGTTCCTGGGTAGCTGCTCTCACCCTTCTGGCAGCCAAATCTTGCTCCTGCCAGCAGCTGAGAGCTTCTGCTGCCTGCGTAGGGCTTGGAGAAGCCCTTCCTCTGCCTCTGGGAAGCTCAGCCCACGCTCCCATCCACGCTCATCTCTCTGCTGTGTGTGCTCTGTCCCACAGGGCTGGAGCAGTGCATACTCCATCGAGTCTGTGATCATGCAGATCAGTGCAACTCTGGTGAAAGGGAAAGCACGAGTGCAATTTGGAGCCAATAAGGTAAGGCCCAGCGTGGGGCAGGCAGGCAGGGCTCGGGAAGAACAAAACTGCTCTGCTCTGAGCAATCCCTGTGGGTGTTTGGGGGCACGAGTGTCCATGCAAGAGGTTTCTGTGGGTGTGCTGCAGCCCTAGGAGTCTTTGGGAAGGAGAGGGTGGGCATCTGGGGAATACCCTCTGCACTGAGTGAGCTAAAAAGTGGTTTGGAGGGACTGGTGCAAGTGAGAAGGCAACCAGCCACGTGTCAGCATGGTTGGTGTGGGGAAAGCCTGCGAGCTGCTTTGAACTGACTGTCACCCCGACTTCCCTTGCAGAATCAGTACAGCCTGACAAGAGCACAGCAGTCCTACAAATCCCTGGTTCAGATCCATGAGAAGAATGGTAAGGCTTGAGGGAATGGGGTGTGCCTTTCTCTCTGCTCGAGAACCATGTGGCACCATTTGGTGTGGAATAACACGGAGGGAAAGCACCCCAGTAAGCTGGGTGCCCCCCCTGGGCAGGTGTAGTGCGTGTCCTGAGCCCTATGGAAGTGAAGCTCAGCATATTTGTGCTGTGACATTTCCTGCTGGGGATTTCCAGGTTGTAGGGTTTGCATTCCTGTGCAGGCCACATCCCTCACCCATCTGTGTTCCTTTTTCAGGCTGGTACACACCACCCAAGGAGGACGGCTAGCACAGACACTGCAGGACCCATCTGCTCACTCCCAAATGCTGTACTCGGATCTTACCACGCCTCTCCGGCTTTCTCCCAGGATATAATAGCTCTGCCTGTTGCAGGACAATAATGGCTGTTATAAACTTTAAAAGAAAACTGTTTAAGCAGTTGGACTGACTTAAAACACTTGCTGGACCCTTGTTAGCAGGCATTCTTATTAAAACAAACTTTTGAGCCTCTTGTATCGCTGGAAACTTTCGACTCTACTCCAGTCTAGAGCGTCCTCCTTACCTATGCTATGGATTTAATTTATTTTCTTATTTCATGTACACTGCTTTTTTTTGTTACAGTGTATGATGGATGTGTATGGAAAATGTATCTTTGGAGAAAAATTACAGTTTGTTAATTTGAAGGTTAGTGGTCTAGTATTTATTTTTCCCAAGCTGCTGCATTGTACCTGGGGCAGCTTGGGTGGGGATAAGGATGGGGATGGAGAAATGGCCACAGCTGTGAGTGGAACCAAGCAGGGAAGTCTGGAGCAACCTTCCTGGAAGGAGAAAACCCTTCTTTGTGGGTGACTGAGGAGCTCCTACTGCCTTTTTCCACCTGTGCCCACATCTCACCCTCCTTGAGCCCTGGATGCTGGAAGGAAGGAAAGGAGGGAGCTCAGGGTCGTGGGAGGAAGGAGGGAAAGGAAGGGCCCAGGGTCCTGGAAGGAAGGAAGGAAGGGAATGGAGCTCAGGGTGCTGCAGCTTTTCTGGTGCGAGTCCTGGGCTGGAGGGCATCGCTGACTCATTAGCATCACAGCCAGCCCATCAGTGCTAATTCGTGGTGTTTGAATAAAAGTGATGAGGAAATCAAAGGGTCTCAGAAGAAGTTTATCTCATCTGGCAGCTGCTCTGCTCATTACCCCTTTGCCCTACTTTGAGCCTTGAAAGACACGGCTGAGGGGAGGTTAATGAGGAGCGGTGGCAGGGCACTGCCAGGGGCTATTTTTAAGCGCTTTGCTGTAGGGCAGGAGGAGAAAAGGGTGCCAGGAACCTTGAGGAGCCCTCCAAGGAGAAGTGCAAAGTCCCATCCTGGGGAGGAACTGGAATCCCTCTGCTGGAAGGAGAAGCTGAGTGTTGGGGCTGCTGTGTGAGGGGCTGAAGGGACTCAGGGGGTCCCACTCGTGACCCCCGGGAGGTACACGGGGATGGAGCCCAGCTCTGCTCGGTGCACTGGAGACAACCTGGAGCCCAGGAGGTGCACTGGGAGCACTGGAGTGGTGCTGGGCTCAGCACAGCTGCACTGATTTAATGAGCATTGCGATTGGGGCTGAACGCTGCCCAGCAGCTGAAAGGATGCTCGGCCCCACAGCTCCTACCCCAGTGCTGCAGAGCCCTCAAACACTGAGCCTTGTGGGGATCTCCCTGCGCCCAGCTCGGAGCCCCACAGCCCGGCTCCCAGCCCCATAGGGATCCGAACGGGGTGGGATTTTCTGCAGTGGTCACAGCGCTGTGCAGCAATGGGGCTGAGCTGCAGCAGGTGCGGGGTCAGGGGCTGCACGCAGGGGTCTTCAGGGGTCTGTGTGCAGATTCAGTGCTTGGGGGTCAGCGTGCAGTGTGCTTGGGGTCAGTGCATGGGGTCTATGCGCAATTCCAGGGTCTGTGGGGGGGATCATGGGGTCGAATCGGTGATCCTGCTGTCCCCACCCACTCTGCCCCAGACCTCATTCGGCTTCACCGGACGGGGACCCCTCGTGTCGCCCCGCGGTGCTCCGCGCAGAGCCGCCCCATCGGGCCCGACCCCGATCCCCGCCACCCCCCGGGGCCGCCCCCTCCGGATCTGGGCGGGAGCTCCGGCCCCACCGCCCCCCCTCCGGCCGCTTCCAGCCCCGCCGGGCTCCGTCCGTCCCGTCCCGTCCGGTCCCGTCCCGCCGCCGCCGCATGGGGCCCCCCGGGCCGGCGTGACCGAGCCGCACCCCCGGGGATCGCCCCCACCGCGGAGCCGCGACGGCCTCGGCCGCCCTCGAGGGGCGATCAGCGCGGAGCTGCCCCGGAGCGCCGATCGAGGACCCCCCCTCCGCCCCCGCCCGGGGCTGGAGCCGCTCGGAGCCCCCCCCGCGCCCATCGCTGGAGCAGAGCCCGGACCCCCCCCTCCGCCCCCGACCTCCGGGGGCACCGCCGGACCCTTTCCCCGTCGGGGCGAGGGAAGCTCGGAGCGGCCCCCGGTGCTCGGGGCGGGGGGAGAGCTGCGCTGGCCCTGACCCCACCGCCGGCCCCGGGGGGGGCGCGCCCCCGGCCCTATGGCGGCCAAATGGTTCAAGGAGTTCCCCTCCAACCTGAGGACGGGCTCGGAGAAAGCGCGACCGAACAAACCGGGCGGCACCGCCCGTAAGAGCCTGGGGGGCAACGAACCGCCCGGGGGGGCCCCGCCGGGGAAAAGCCGCAAAAACTCGGCGGCGGAGGTTGGGGGCTGCAGGGCCGTGAACCCCCCCGGGGCCGGCAAGGACGGGGGCGGCCGTCTGTCTCGGGACAACCTGCAGGGACTGCTGCAAGCCGCCGCCGGGAGGATGCGCAAAAACTCGAAGGTGGAGGGGGTCGCGGCAGAGGGACCCCCCCGGAGCTGCGGGACGTACATCAACCGCCTGATCAAAGTGGAAGCTCACGAGAAAAACCCCAAAGGCTACCCCAGCACCGGGCCCGTGCCCGAGGAGAAGGGCAAGAGCCCCAAAACGGAGACGGTAAGGGGAGGGCCGTGGGGTAGGGTGGGATCGTGGCACCCCCCCCCGGCTCGGCTGAGCCCAAATTCAAAATCCCCCCATCGCAGTTTTCTCCCCTCTGCCGTCCCCTGACCCCACTGACCCGTTAAATCAATGTTTCCCATAGAGCTCTGCTGGGAACAGGAATAGGGTGCTGGCAGCGGTGGCCATGGGGACAGGGCTGTGTCCCCAAGCGGTGCCCTTTGGGTTTGTCCTCCACTACCTCCAGATGGCCCCGAGGACCCCCACTGACCCCCGGGGTGGGCGCTGCTCCCACCCAACAGTTCCACTCGTAGCCAACACACACCCTACACCGGGTGCTGGGGGGGTGGCTGCCATCCCACCTGGGCACATCCAGGAGCCAAGCAGTGACAGCATCCCTGGTGCCCACCTGAGCTGCTGTGTGCCCCCCTTCATCCCCCCCAGGTCATCATCCTGGAGGACTACGCCGACCCCTATGATGCCAAACGCACCAAAGGGCAGCGGGACGCCGAGCGCCTGGGGGAGAACGATGGCTACATGGAGCCCTACGACGCACAGCAGATGATCACAGGTGTGTGCCGTGCTGTGCCGTGCTGTGATTTGGCCTGCCATGGTGTGCCATGGTGTGTCTCAGTGTGCCCTGATTGCCATCGTGTGCCGTACTGTGCTATCATGTGCCATAGTGTGCCATCATGTGCCGTAGTGTGCCATGGTGGGACTTTGTCTTCCATGATGTGCCATCATGTGCAGCTTGGTGTGCCATGCTGTGCCGTGATGTGTCTTGGTGTGCCCTGCTTGCCGTCATGTGCCATAGCGTGCCATGATGTGCCATAGTGTGCCATGATATGATTTGGTGTGCCATGAGCGCCATGATGTGTCACAGTGTGCCATGATATGACTTGGTGTGCTGTGCTGTGCCATGGTGTGCCGTGATGTGTCCTGGTGTGCCAGAATTGCCATCATGTGCCGTAGTGTGCCATCACGTGCCGTAGTGTGCCATGATATGACTTGGCGTCCCACCATGTGCCACGGTGTGCCTTGATACCCCATCCCATGCCGTGCTGCACCACTGGCACCATGCAGCACCGTGGGGCCGTCAGCCGGGGACCCACCCGGCGCGGAGCTTTGGGAACAGGAAAGCTGCTCTCCCATTTCCTGCACTGCTCCTCGTGATAAGGTGTGTGCCACGCTGCTGCCCCACGGCACAAAGCCCGGTGCCACCGGCAGCACTCAGGGCCAGGATGCAGCAGAGGGCCATGCCTTGAGGGGTCCCGTTGTCACCACTCCCTATGGGGACCCCTTGGCTCAGTGTCCCCCCACCTCCAGGCTGTGCCCCCCACTCCACCCAGGGGCGCCGCAGCCGGACAGAATAACAGGAACTGAGTCGGCCGGAAGCAGGGAATAAAGGATTTGCTGCTGATGGCTTTTTTCCGTGCGGGGCGGCCGTGGGGCCAAATGGGGCGGAGGGGGCTATTTGGGCAGAGGGGGTATTTGGGGGTGGGGAGGGTTGGGGGGGCAGAGCGTAGGGGGTGTCCCGGGGTGGGGGTGTGGGGTGTAGCATCCTGCAGCCCCACTTCCTCCGGGATCCCGGCGCCAGCGACAGCGGGACGGCGACCGGGCGCCGCGGGGATGGGCGCCTTCCTGCCCCTCCCGGCCCCACGCGTTACGGGTCATGAGGTGTCAATGAGAAGGGGGGGGGGGTGTGCGGCCCCCTCCCCAACCCAACACCCTCTGTTCCCACAGAGGTCCGCCGCCGTGGCTCCAAGGACCCCCTGGTGAAGGCCCTCCTGCTGCTGGATGAGGCGGGGGGCAAAACGGAGGTGGCTAAGAAGGTCGGGGGGGGCAGCGAGGTGGTGGGGCGGGGGCCACAGCTCTACGACACCCCCTATGAACCTGGGGCTGACGAGCGTCCGGCTGCTGAGTACGAGCAGCCCTGGGAGTGGAAGAAGGAGCAAATTGTGAAGGCACTGTCGGGTAAGAGCTGGGGTGGGGAGGGGGCTGCAGTGGGGGATCAGCTTCTCCCCATCCATCCATCCATCCATCCATCCATGGATGGGAAAGGGCTGCAGGGCTGCACTGGGGGCTCTGCTTCCCCCGTCCGTCCATCCATCCATCCATCCACCCATCCATCCATCCATCTATCCATAGATGGGAAGGGGCTGCAGGGCTGCACTGGGGGCTCTGCTTCTCCCATCCATCCATCCATCCATCCATCCATCCATCCATGGGGAGGGGACACCAGGGCTGCAGTGGGGGGCTGTCCTCCCTCCCATCCATCCATCCATCCATCCATCCCCCCCAACTCCAGTTCAGTTCGAGGGCTCCGAGCGACCCCGGGAGGAGGCGGCAGCACGGCAGCACCTGCGCCAGAAGAGTTGGACCCCACGCATGGTGAAACCATCGGAGCAGAGCGAGGGGGAGCGCGTGGACCCCGCCGTGTCGCTGGAGAAGCAGCCGTGGGTCACGAGCTGAGCTTGGAGGGGGGTAGGGTTATGGGGGGGCGGGTCTGAGTGCATCTCACAGCCCCCCTTCCGTGACCCCCCCCCAGCTGAGCTTGGAGGGGGGTAGGGTTATGGGGGGGCGGGTCTGAGTGCATCTCACAGCCCCCCTTCCGTGACCCCCCCCCAGGTGGTACCACGGGGCCATCACACGTGCTGAGGCTGAGAGCCGGCTGCAGGCGTGCAAGGAAGCCGGGTACCTGGTGCGCACCAGCGAGAGCGGCAGTGGGAAGTACTCCATTGCTCTTAAGTGAGTGGGGCTGCGCTGGGGGGCGCTGGGGGGGTCCTGGTATTGGGATGGGAGGGGATGGGATGGGATGGAGGGGGTCTTGACATTGGGGTGGGGGTCCTGGTACTGAGATGGGGGGATCTTGGCAAGGGGGGGGGAGGTATTGGTAATGGGAGGGGATGGGAGGGGAGGGGAGGGGAGGGGAGGGGAGGGGAGGGGAAGGGATGGGATGGGATGGGATGGGATGGGATGGGGTGGGATGGGATGGGATGGGATGGGATGGGATGGGATGGGATGGGGTGGGATGGATGGAATGGGGTGGGATGGATGCAATGGGATGGGGTGGGATGGGATGGGATGGATGGGATGGGATGGGATGGATGGAGTGGGATGGATGGAATGGGATGGGATGGGATGGGATGGGGTGGGATGGGATGGGATGGAGGGGGTCTTGACGTTGGGGTGGAGGTCCTGGTACTAGGATGGGGGGGGGGGGATCTTGGTAATGGGGTAGGA
Source organism: Crossoptilon crossoptilon (assembly GCA_036346035.1). Classification (NCBI taxonomy): domain Eukaryota; kingdom Metazoa; phylum Chordata; class Aves; order Galliformes; family Phasianidae; genus Crossoptilon; species Crossoptilon crossoptilon. The sequence goes on along the minus strand of JARXNR010000278.1, from coordinate 329 downwards.
TGGAACGGAATGGGATGGGGTGGGGTGGGGTGGGATGGGATGGAAGGGGGGTCCTGGTACTGGGATGGGGGGTGTCTTTGCAAGGGGGGGGTTGGTAATGGGGTGGGATGGGGTGGGATGGAAGGGGCCTTTACATTGGGGTGGGGGTCCTGATACTGGGTTGGGGGGGGGGATTTTGGCAAGGGGAGGGTCTTGGTAATGGAGTGGGATGGGACAGGATAGGATTGGATGGGATGGGGTGGGATGGAAGGGGGGATCCTGGTACTGGGATGGGGGGGGTTCTTGACAAGGGGGGGTCTTGGTAATGGGGTGGGATGGGATGGGATAGG
>JARXNR010000426.1:0-13812 GCA_036346035.1 Crossoptilon crossoptilon | reverse complement strand
TATGTGAGCCGATCCCATCACTGCACCACAAAGCGCCCCATAGATCCCAGCCCTATAGATCCCACTGCCCCATAGACCCTATAAATCCCAGCCCTATAGATCCCAGCCCTATAGATTCCACTGCCCTATAGACCCCATAGATCCCATCACCCCATAGATCCCAGCCCTATAGACCTCATAGATCCCATTGCCCCATAGATCCCATCACCCCATAGACCCCATAGATTCCATCACCCCATAGATCCCATCTCCCCATAGATCCCAGCCCCATAGACCCCATAGAAGCCATCACCCCATACATCCCAGCCCCATAGACCCCATAGATCCCATCGCCCCATAGATCCCAGCCCCATAGATCCCAGCCCTATAGCGCACCCTGACCCCATAGCACAACCCCATCCCCCCCACATCTATGGGGCATCCCACACTTAGGGCTCAGGACCCCCATGTAGAGGGACAGACCCACATCTATGGGGCCGGGCTCCCCACTTATGGGTCAGACCCACATCTATGGGGTCAGACCCACCCCTATGGGGCCAGACCCCCCACTTATGGGACAGACCCACATCTATGGGGCTGGGCCCCCCACTTATGGGACAGAATCACATCTATGGGGTCAGACCCCACACTTAGGGGAGAGACCCACATCTGTGGGGCCAGACCCCCCACTTATGGGTCAGACCCACATCTATGGGGCCGGGCCCCCCACTTATGGGACAGAATCACATCTATGGGGTCAGACCCACATCTATGGGGCCAGACCCCACACTTATGGGAGAGACCCACATCTGTGGGGCCAGACCCCCCACTTATGGGACAGACCCACCCCTATGGGGTCAGACCCCACACTTAGGGGTCAGGGCCCCCCCCCAGGGCTGCCCCCACCCCACAGGGGGTCCCGGGGGGGTTTGGGGACGCCGCGTGCGGCCCCATTGATCGCTGTCACCGTTATTTATGGCCCCGCGCTGCGATCGATGGCGGCGCAGCGGAGCCCCGGGAGCCCCCCGCCCCATAGATCCCCCCATAGATGGAACCCCCGCCCCATAGATGGAACCCCCGCCCCATAGATCCCCCCATAGATGGAACCACCCTGCCCCATAGATGGAACCCCCGCCCCATAGATGGAACCTCCGCCCCATAGATCCCCCGCCCCAGATGGAACCCCCCGCCCTGCCCCCCATAGATGGAACCACCCTGCCCCATAGGTGGACCCCCCGCCCCATAGATCCCCCCATAGATGGAACCACCCTGCCCCATAGGTGGACCCCCCGCCCCATAGATCCCCCCATAGATGGACTCCCGCCCCATAGATGGAACCTCCGCCCCACAGATCCCCCCATAGATAGATCCCCCCATAGATGGAACCCCCGCCCCATAGATGGAACCCCCGCCCCATAGATCCCCCCATAGATGGAACCACCCTGCCCCATAGATGGAGCCCCCGCCCCATAGATGGACCCCCCCGCCCCATAGATGGACCCCCCCCACCCCATAGATCCCCCCACAGATGGAACCACCCCGCCCCATTGGTGGAACCCCCGCCCCATAGATGGACCCCCCGCCCCCCCCCCGCCCCATAGATCCCCCCACAGATGGACTCCTGCCCCATAGATGGAACCTCCGCCCCATAGATGGAAACCATGCCCCATAGATTCCCCTATAGATGGACCCCCCCCGCCCCATAGATGGAACCCCCCTGCCCCATAGAGGGACCCCGAGCCCCATAGATGGAACCCCTGCCCCATAGATGGACCCCTCACCCCATAGATCCCCCTATAGATGGAACCCCCTGCCCCATAGATTCCCCCATAGGTAGATCCCCCTGCCCCATAGATGGATCCCCCCACCCCATAGATCCCCCTGCCCCATAGATGGACCCCCCCCGCCCCACAGATCCCCCCATATGGAACCCCCTGCCCCACAGAGCCCCGGATACGGACCCCCCTCGGCCCCATAGATCCGCCCCGTATGGATCCTCCCCGCCCCATAGATTCCCCCTATGGACTGAAAGGGGCTGTGGGGCGGCTGTGGGGTGGTTATGGGGCAGCTGTGGGGTGGTTATGGGGCTATGGGGCGGTTGCGGGGTGGTTATGGGGTGGCTGTGGGATGGTTATGGGGCTATGGGGCGGCTGTGGGGCAGTTATGGGACAGCTATGGGGTGGTTACAGAATGGGTATGGGATGGTTATGGGGTGGCTATGGGGCAGTTATGGGGCGGTTATGGGGCAGTTATGGGTCAGCTATGGGTTGGTTATGGGTCGGTTGTGGGATGGTTATGGGGTGGTTATGGGGCGGCTGTGGGTCAGCTATAGGGCTGTTATGGGGTGGTTATGGGGCCGTTATGGGGCGGCTGTGGGTCAGCTATAGGGCTGTTATGGGGTGGTTATGGGGCGGTTATGTGTTGGCTATGGGGCGGTTATGGGGCTGTTATGGGGCGGCTATGGGGCAGTTATGGGTCAGCTATAGGGCGGTTATGGGGTGGCTATGGGACCGTTATGGGGCGGCTATGGGGCAGCTATAGGGGGGCTATGGGGCCGTTATGGGGTGGCTATGGGGCCGTTATGTGGCAGTTATGGGGCGGCTATGGGTCAGCTATGGGGCGGCTATGGGTCGGTTATGGGGCCGTTATGGGGCCGCTATGGGGCGGGCGCTCCCCTCCCCCCTCCCCTCCCCTCCCCCCCCAATTAGCGGCACGCCGCCCCGCCGCCCCGGGGCTTCCGCTGCGCTGCGCTGCGCCCGCGGCCGCCGCTTAATTGGGGCGGGGGGGCGGGGGGGGCTGTATGGGGTGGGGGGCTGTTATGGGGTCTGTATGGGGTGGGGGGCTGTTATGGGGTCTGTATGGGGTCTGTATGGGGTGGGGGGCTGTTATGGGGTCTGTATGGGGTCTGTATGGGGTGGGGGTTAATGGGGTCTGTATGGGGTGGGGGTCAATGGGGTCTGATGGGGGCTGTATGGGGTGGGGGGGCTGTATGGGGTGGGGGGCTGTATGGGGTCTGTATGGGGTCTGTATGGGGTGGGGGGCTGTATGGGGTCTGTATGGGGTGGGGGGCTGTTATGGGGTCTGTATGGGGTCTGTATGGGGTGGGGGTCAATGGGGTCTGATGGGGTCTGTATGGGGTGGGGGGTCTGTTATGGGATCTGCTATGGGGTGGGGGTCTGTTATGGGGTCTGTTATGGGGTCTGCTATGGGGTGGGGGTTAATGGGGTCTGATGGGGGCTGTATGGGGTGGGGGGGCTGTTATGGGGTCTGCTATGGGGTGGGGGGTCTGTTATGGGATCTGCTATGGGGTGGAGGGTCTGTTATGGGGTCTGTTATGGGGTGGGGGTCAATGGGGGCTGTATGGGGTCTGGGGGGGGGCAGGGGGGGCTGTATGGGGTCTGTATGGGGTGTGGGATCAATGGGGTCTGCTATGGGATCTGCTATGGGGTGGGGGGTCAATGGGGTCTGATGGGATCTGGGGGGGGCAGGGGGGGCTGTATGGGGTCTGTATGGGGTGGGGGTCAATGGGGTGTGGGTTAATGGGGTCTGTTATGGGATGTGGGGTCAGTGGGGTCTGCTATGGGGTCTGCTATGGGGTGTGGGGTCAATGGGGTCTGTTATGGGGTCTGCTATGAGGTGTGGGGTCAGTGGGGTCTGCTATGGGGTCTGATGTGGGGTGGGGGTCAGTGGGGGCTGTTATGGGGTCTGCTATGGGGTGTGGAGTTAATGGGGTCTGTTATGGGGTCTGCTGTGGGGTATGGGATCAATGGGGTCTGCTATGGGGTGGGTTAATGGGGTCTGTTATGGGGTCTGGGGTTTGGGATCTGTAGTGGGGTTTGAGGTTCGCAGTGGGGTTTGTAACGGGGTTCTGCAGTGGGGTTTGGGGTCAGTGGGGTCTGCAGTGGGGTTTGGGGTCAATGGGGTCCTCTGTGGGGTCTGGGGTTTGCAATGGGGTTCTGCAGTCGGGGGTCACATATTTGTAATGGGGTTTTGTTTTTGGGGTTTTGTTTTTGGGGTTTTGTTTTCGGGGTTTTGTTTTTGGGGTTTTGTTTTGGGGGTTTTGTTTTCGGGGTCTCCCATTCTGCACTAGGACCTCATGTTTGCATTTGGGGTTTTTGCATTTGGGGTTTTTGCATTTGGGGTTTTTGCATTTGGGGGTTTTGCATTTGGGGGTTTTGCATTTGGGGTTTTGCACTTGAGGTTTTGCTTTTGGGGTTTTGCCTTTGGGGTTTTGCATTTAGCAGCAGGGTCTCACGTTTGCATTCGGGGTTTTGCATTTGCAGCGAGGTTCCCCCATTTGCAGCGGGGTTTTGCATTTGGGGTTTTGCATTTGGGGTTTTGCATTTGGGGTTTTGCATTTGGGGTTTTGCATTTGGGGGTTTTGCATTTGGGGTTTTGCATTTGGGGTTTTGCATTTGCAGTTGGGGTCTTCATGGGGTTCACGTTGCATTTTCAGGGGTTTTTGCATTTGGGGGTTTTGCATTTGGGGGTTTTGCATTTGGGGTTTTGCATTCGGGGTTTTGCATTTGGGGTTTTGCATTTGGGGTTTTGCATTTTGGGGTTTTGCATTTGGGGTTTTGCATTTGGGGTTTTTGCATTTGGGGTTTTGGGGTGCATTTTTTGCATTTTGGGGTTTTTTTTGGGGTTTGCATTTGCATTCGGGGGTTTTGCATTTGGGGTTTTTGCATTTTTTGGGGTTTCCCATGCATTTGGGGTTTTGCATTTTGGGGGGTGCATTTTGGGGTGCATGCATTTTGCATTTGGGGTTTTGCATTTGGGGTTTTGCATTTGCAGCGGGGTTTGCATTGGCATTTGGGGTTTGCAGCATTTGGGTTTTTGCATTGGGGTTTGCACTTGGGGTCTTGGTTGCATTTGGGGTTTTGCATTTGGGGTCTTGCATTCTTTGGGGTTTTGCATTGGGGTTTTGCATTCGGGGGTTTTGCATTTGGGGGTTTCATTCTGGGGGTTTTCATTCGGGGGTTTTGCATTTGCAGTGGGTTTTGCATTCTTTGGGGTCCTGCATTCTTTGGGGTCTTGCATTTGGGGTCTTGCATTATTTGGGGTTTTGCACTCGGGGTCTTGCATTTGGGGTTTTGCATTGGGGCCTTGCATTCTTTGGGGTTTTGCATTGGGGTCCTGCATTCTTTGGGGTTTTGCATTTGGGGTCCTGCATTCTTTGGGGTCCTGCATTCTTTGGGGTTTTGCATTCTTTGGGGTTTTGCATTCTTTGGGGTTTTGCATTGGGGTTTTGCATTCGGGGTTTTGCATTTGGGGTTTTGCATTCGGGGTTTTGCATTCGGGGTTTTGCATTCTTTGGGGTTGTTTTGCATTTTGGGGGTTTTGCATTGGGTCCTGCATTTTGGGTGCCTTCTTTGCATTTTGCATTGGGTCCTGGACTTGGGTCTTTGGGGTCTTGCATTCTTTGGGGTTTTGCATTGGGGTCGAGCATTCTTTGGGGTCCGGCGTTGTGTCCCCCCCCCGTTCCCCCCCCGCGCGGCCGCCCGTCGCGGTTCCCCCCCCGCCCGTCCCCATAAGCGGAGCTGGCGTTGGGGAACGGCGCAGCGCAGCCGCGGCCCCGCGGGGCTCCGACTTAACGATGATTTGTGGGGCGGCGGCCGGCGGGACGTGCGGGGGCTGCAGAGCGGATGGGGGCGGCGGGGGGGCGGCCCTGCGGGGGCTGCGGGGATCCTATATGGGGGCTGCATCCCATATGGGGGCTGCGGGGATCCTATATGGGGGCTGCATCCTATATGGGGGCTGCGGGGATCCTATATGGGGGCTGCAGGGATCCTATATGGGGGCTGCATCCTATATGGGGGCTGCACTGCTCCTATGGGGGCTGCGGGGATCCTATATGGGGGCTGCATCCTATATGGGGGCTGCACTGCTCCTATGGGGGCTGCGGGGATCCTATATGGGGGCTGCATCCCATATGGGGGCTGCGGGGATCCTATGGGGGCTGCAGGGATCCTATATGGGGGCTGCATCCTATATGGGGGCTGCATCCTATATGGGGGCTGCACTGCTCCTATGGGGGCTGCGGGGATCCTATATGGGGGCTGCATCCTATATGGGGGCTGCGGGGATCCTATATGGGGGCTGCATCCTATATGGGGTGTGCATTGCTCCTATGGGGGCTGCGGGGATCCTATAGGGGCTGTGTGGTGCTGTGGGGGCTGCGGGAATCCTATGGGGGCTGCGGGGATCCTATATGGGGTCTGCATTGCTCCTATGGGGTCTGCATTGCTCCTATGGGGGCTGCGGGGATCCTATTGGGGCTGTATGGTGTTATAGGGTCTGCAGGGATCCTATGGGGTCTGCAGGGATCCTATATGGGGTCTGCATTGCTCCTATGGGGGCTACGGGGATCCTATGGGGGCTGTATGGTGTTATAGGGTCTGCGGGGATCCTATGGGGTCTACGGGGATTCTATATGGGGTCTGCATTGCTCCTATGGGTCTGCTACGGGCTATATGGGGGCTGCGGGGATCCTATGGGGTCTACGGGGATTCTATATGGGGTCTGCATTGCTCCTATGGGGGCTGCGGGGATCCTATAGCGGCTGTGTGGTGCTATGGGGGCTGCGGGGATCCTATGGGGTCTGCAGGGATCTATGGGGTCTGCGGGGCTCCTATGGGGTCTGCGGGGATCTATGGGGTCTGCATTGCTCCTATGGGGGCTGCGGGGATCCTATTGGGGCTGTATGGCGCTATAGGGTCTGCAGGGATCCTATGGGGGTCTGCGGGGATGCTATGGGGGCTGCAGGGATCCTATATGGGGTCTGCATTGCTCCTATGGGGTCTGTGGGGATCTATGGGGTCTGCGGGGCTCCTATGGGGTCTGCGGGGATCCTATGGGGTCTGCAGGGATCCTATATAGGGTCTGCATTGCTCCTATGGGTCTGCATTACTCCTATGGGGTCTGCGGGGATCTATGGGGTCTGCATTGCTCCTATGGGGTCTGCGGGGATCCTATGGGGTCTGCGGGGATCTATGGGGTCTGCAGGGATCCTATATGGGGTCTGCAGGGCTCCTATGGGATCTGCAGTGATCCTATGGGGTTTGTATGGCCCTATAGGGTCTGCACTGCTCCTACGGGGTCTGCAGTGATCCTATAGGGTCTGCAGTGTTCCTATGGGGTCTGCATTGCACGTCTGTGCTTTGCACGCCCTCTCAGCGCCCGTTGCACACGTGAGCTTTGCACGCCCGGCCGCTCAGCAGCGCAGCTGGGCCATCCCTGCACACGCAGCCCGCTCTGCAGGCGTGCAAACCCCGTGCAAACCCCGTGCAATCCTCGTGCAAACCCCGTGCAATCCCCGTGCAAACCCCGTGCAAACCCCGTGCAATCCTCGTGCAATCCTCGTGCAAACCCCGTGCAATCCTCGTGCAAACCCCGTGCAAACCCCGTGCAAACCCCGTGCAATCCTCGTGCAAACCCCGTGCAAACCCACCCCGTCGTGCAACGCACAACTACGAGCCCCTCCCCCGCCCCCCTCCCCGCCCCTTTTGCACACCCGTCACGCCGATGCTGTGGCTCGTGCGCCCGCAGATTTGCACACGCGCGTGCAGCGCCGTGCAGTGGGGTCGTGCGTGGGGTCAGTGGGGACAAACGGCGTTTCCCCCCCCCCCCCATAAATCACCGCTCCCCCCCCACATCCCCCCCCCACTCCCTCGCCCCATATCCCCCTTTACGCCCCCATGGCCCCCCCACATCCTCACCCCATATCCCCCCCACCCCATAACCCCACATCCCCCCCATATCCCCCCAAACCCCCCATATCCCCCCCATCCCATAACCCCACATCCCCCCCATATCCCCCCAAACCCCCCATATCCCCCCCACCCCATAACCCCCATATCCCCCCAAACCCCCCATATCCCCCCCACCCCATAACCCCCACATCCCCCATACTCCTCACCCCCCGTATCCCCCCCAATATCCCCCCATATCCCCCAAACCCCCCCGCCCAATATTTCCCCATATCCCCCCACCCCATAACCCCCATTATCCCTCCCCCCCACCCCCCCATGCCCCCCCACCCCATATCCCCCCCCCCATAGCCCCCATATCCTTCCCACCCCACATCCCCCCATATCTCCCCCCATCCCTCCATATTCCTCACCCCCCCATATCCCCCCACATCCCCCCATATTCCTCAATCCCCCCATCTCCCCCCACCCCGTATCCCCCCCATATCCCTCACCCCCCCATATCCCCCATAGGGACCCATAGGGGTGACAGGAAGCCGTCCTGGATCCCCATCAGCTGGGGGCAAAACACAGAAGTTATATGGGGTTGACCAGAAAACAAAAAAAAGAACCCTTCGCATCCCCCCCCGATATCCCCATAGGGGTCCCCCCCATCTCCCCCCACCCCATATCCCCCATATCCCCCCCAAACACAGAAATTTTGATGGTGTTGGACCCCAGAGGACCCCTGGGGACTGCATAGGACCCCAGTAATGAACCCATAGGGGGACCCCAGCGAATTGTGGGGTGGACCCATATATGGGGTATACTGGGGGGATGTGGGGTCGTAGGATGGGGATGTGGGTGAGGGTATAGAGACCTATAGGGACCCATAAGAACCCATAGGGACCCACAGAGACCTATAGGGACCCATAAGAACCCATAGGGACCCATAGGGACCTATAGGGACCCATAAGAACCCATAGGGACCCATAGGGACCCATAGGGGTGACAGGAAGCCGTCCTGGATCCCGATCAGCTGGGAGCAATAGGGACAGCAAGTTAGTATGGGTATAAAGCCCCCATTTACCCATAGTGTTTTGTGGCATAGTTTGGACTTTCGATGACAAGTAGTACGACAGCAAGTAGGCCCATAGTTACCCTAGCAAGTTGTTTCTATATGTACCCATAAGTTACCCATATGTAGTTGCACATAGGGTACACATGGGGGGGGAGGGGTTTTGACAGAATGCCCCGCCCTTAAGGATTAGCGACATCCTCTGGTGGCAGCAACCCAGTAGGAGATTTTTATGGGGTGGGACCCACAGGGACCCATTGGATCATTTAGGGACCCATAAAAACGTTGTAGCAGGACCCAATCATAACCTATAGGGACCCATAAGAACCCATAGGGACCCATAGGGACCCATAGGGGTGACAGGAAGCCGTCCTGGATCCCGATCAGCTGGGGGCAAAACACAGAAGTTATATGGGGTGGGACCCACAGGGACCCATAGGAACCCATCCACAGGGCTGGCGTTCCCGGAGTGGGCCTACAAGGCGGAGTGGAGCCTTGTCTCCATCGGGGACCCCAGCCCCATAGAGACCCCATAGAGACCCCATAGAGACCCCAGCCCCATAGAGACCCCATAGAGACCCCATAGAGACCCCATAGAGACCCCAGCCCCATAGAGACCCCATAGAGACCCCAGCCCCATAGAGACCCCATAGAGACCCCATAGAGACCCCATAGAGACCCCCTATAGACCCCATAGACCCCCCCCACAGGGCTGGCGTTCCCGGAGTGGGCCTACAAGGCGGAGTCGAGCCCCGGCTCGCGGCAGATCCAGCTGTGGCACTTCATCCTGGAGCTGCTGCGCCAGGAGCGCTACCGGCACGTCATCGCCTGGCAGGGCGACTACGGGGAGTTCGTCATCAAGGACCCCGACGAGGTGGCGCGGCTGTGGGGCGCCAGGAAGTGCAAACCCCACATGAACTACGACAAGCTCAGCCGGGCGCTGCGGTGAGCGGGGGGCGGGGCGGCACCCAGGGCTCCCAAATGCAAAAACGGGACCGAAAGGGAACAGAAGGGAACAGAAGCCCGCTGGAAATGGCCCAGAACGGCCCCAAATGGACCAGAAGGGACCGAGATCCCAGTGAAAGTGGCCCCAAATGGCCCAAAAGGGACCAAAATCCCAGTGAAAGTGGCCCCAAATGGCCCCAAAGGGACCAAAAGGGACCGAAATCCCATTGAGAGTGGCCCCAAATGGCCCAAAAGGGACCGAAATCCCAGTGAAAGTGGCCCGAAATGGACCAAAAGGGACCGAAATCCCATTGAGAGTGGCCCAAAATGGCCCAAAAGGGACCAAAAGGGACCGAAATCCCAGTGAAAGTGGCCCAAAATGGCCCAAAAGGGACCAAAAGGGACCGGGCCGAAAATCCCAGACTTCTGGGTGTCTTACGTGTTGTGAGATGTGGGGGTCATGTGATGTGCATGGGGGTCACGTGACACATGCGGGTCAGGTGTGTGACACGTGTGTGAGTCACGTGACGTGTGTGATGTGTCACATGCGTGTCGCACTCCCGCTGTCACACGTGCGCACCAATGCCCATATATGGAAGGGGGAACGCTCTCCATGCCCATATATGGTGAGGAGGCGTTGCCCATGCCGTGGCCCCGCCCCCAGGCGCTGCAGACGCTGCTGATTGGTCCCCGCCCTGCCGAAGCCCCGCCCCGCCCCACCCTCTTCGAATCCGGAGTGGAGAAAGCCCGGCTGGAGGCGGTGCTGGGGGCAGGTGGGCGGGGCCTAAAGGAGGGGGGGCGTGGCCAACGGGTGGGCGGGGCTAAGGGCGGGGTTTGTCGGAGTGGGTGTGGTTTGGACGAGTGGGCGGGGTTTGTTGTGAGTGGGAGGGGCTTAAAGGCTATGGGCGGGGCCTGGGGTTGTGGGCGGGGCTTGAGGGCGGTGGGCGGGGCCTGAGGGTGGGGGTTAAATGGGGATGTGGAGATGTGGGGGGGATGGGGATGTGGGGGGGGATATGGGGATGTGGGGTGGATGTGGGGGGGGATATGGGGATGTGGGGTGGATGTGGGGAGGGATATGGGGATGTGGGGTGGATGTGGGGAGGGATATGGGGATGTGGGATGGGGGGGGTGATATGGGGATGTGGGGTGGACGTGGGGTGGGATATGGAGATGTGGGGTGGGACGGAGGGGTATATGGGGTTGTGGGGTGGATGTGGGGTGGGATATGGGGTTGTGGGGGGGACATCGGGACATGGAGGGCACATGGGGGGATATGGGGTGGGATAAGGGCACGGAATATGGGAAATGGGAACGTGGAGGGGGCGGGGCTATGGAAGGGGCGGGGCTCAAGGGGGCGGGGACTGGCTTATCCCCGCCGCCTCCCCCCACCAGCGCTGCCCCCATTGGCGAAGCCGCCGCCGCTGCTGGGTCCCTTTGGCCGCGCGCTGCCCGACTTCCCCTGGGGGTGGGCGGGGCCTTGCTTGGCCCCTCCCCCGGCGCTGACCACGCCCCACCCGGCGTTGGCCCCGCCCATCCCGGCTCTGGCCACGCCCCTGGTGGGAGGAGCGACGGAGGGGGCGGGGCCTGGGGAGGGGGTGGGGGGAGGGGGAGGGGAGGGAGGGGATGGGGGAGGGGCGCGGAGCTGAGCCCTACTGGGGGGACCCCAAAAGCCTCCAGGGACCCCGATGTCCCCAGAGGGACCCTATGGGGGACCCCAAAACCCCGTAGGGATCCCTAAACGCTATAGAGACCCTATGGGGGGGGGGGGGGAACCCCATAGGGTCCCCTAAAGCCTATTAGGTCCCTATGGGGGGGTGGGCAAAAGCCCCATAGGGACCTCAGTAACCCCAAAGGAACCACATGGTGGGACCCCAGTGCCCCATAGGGACTCCTAAACACTATAGGGACCCCGTGGCGGGGGAGGTGGGGGCAAAGCCCCATAAGGACCTCAGTAACCCCGGAGGGACCACATAGTGGGACCCCAGTGCCCCCATAGGGACCCCTATAGCCCATAAGGACCCCATTGGGGGGGGGGAGGGTGGGGCAAAGCCCCATAGGGACCCCTAAACCCTATAGGGACCCCATTGGGGAGCCTGAAATCCCTATAGGGAGTCCCAAATATTCCTATGGTGCACCCCAGAACCCCCTGAGGACACCAATAACCCCATAGGGACCATATGGGGGGGGGGGGCAATATCCCCATAGGGACCCCAAAAGGACCTCATGAGGTGGGGATCCCAAAAAACCCCCATAGGGACCCCTGTGCCCCACGGTAGGGTCCTAAATTGAGGCCGGGAGGGGGCCCCAAAATCACCCCCATGGGGAGGGGGGTCCAAATACTCCCGTAGGGAGACCCCCGAGACCCCATAGGGGGACCCCAAATTATCCCTTCGGAACCCCAACTCCCCCCTGTGAAGCACAGCAATGCGGGGGACCCAAAATCCCCCCCCTCCCCCCAGGGCACAATTGGGGACCCCCAGACCCCTTCCATTGGGACCCAGAACCCCCATAGGGAACAATGGGCGACCCCAACCCCCCCCCCCACTTGTAAGGTACCCAACCCCCCCCCCCCCCCCCAAGGGAATGGGGGAAGACCCCATAGGGCACAACGGGGACCCCCCGAGATCCCCTTACATAATCGTTCCATAGGGTAAAATTGGGTGGGGGAGGGGGGACCCCAACCCCCATTGGAGACCCCGACCCCCACCCCCCAAAATCCCCCATAGGGCGAAACGGGGACCCCAAACTCCCCATGGAAGACCCCAAGCTCCCCACACGCGGGACCCCAAAAACCCCATAGGGCACAAAGGGGGCGCCCACCCCCCCCTTCCAGACCCCCCCCCCAAAACACGGCTGCCAATAGGGGCCCCCAAATCCACCCCATAGGGCACAACGGGGCCCCCCAACCCCCCACACGTGCAATACACCCCCGACCCCCTTTCCCTCGTGAGTTGTGACCCCCACCCCCCCTCCCCAAACCTTTCCTTTATTTTGGAGCAATAAAGAAAATAATAAATCCCCGAAAAAGTTCCGAATCGACCCCAAAAATCGCGGTTGGATACGAGCGTCGTTGCCATGGTGACAACTATCGAAGACCGGCCGCTGATTGGCTGTCGCTCGGAGACGGCGGCGCTGATTGGCCGTCGCATAGCAACGGGGCGGGAGCTTGCGTCGCTTAGCAACGGCTCCTGCACTTCCTGTTCGCGGCGTCGCGCGGCGATGACGTAAACGGGAAGCGCCGCTCCATCCGGGCACAGAAACCCGGAAATGACGAGAGCGCGCTATGGGCGGGTCCAGGAAGCAAGGGGGCGGGGCTAATAAAGGGGGCGTGGGGAAGGGAGGGGGCGTGGCCAAGCGAGGAGTGCGGGGCGGAAGTGAGAAACGTTTTTTATTGGCTCTTTCCATCCATCGCCCGTCCCCCCCCCATATATATATATATACATACAATGACGTCATAAGGCTTCGGTAGGCCCCGCCCCCCGCCCCGCCCCTCCCCCACAGGCACTTACAGACCCCTCCCACCCCCCTCCCCCCCCCTTCGGGTTCGGCCCCGCCCCCCCCGGGGCCGCCCCATATTTGGTGTTGGTGCGGCGGGGGGGCCGCGGTGGGCGGGGCTTCTAAAAAGGGGCGCGGTCAGGGAGGAAGGGGGCGGGGCTACGGAGAGGGGGCGTGGTCGTGAGGGCAGCGGGGAGGAAGTTGAGGGGCGGGACTTCCGGTTTAGAGAACCGTTCCGGGGGAGAGGGGCGTGGCTTAATGAAGTGGGCGGGGCCTGGGGCACAGGGGCGGGGCTTAGGAAACAGGCTGGGTGAGCGGAAGAGGCGTGGCTGAATGAAATGGGCGGGGCTTAGGGCATAGGGGCAGGGCTACTGAGAGGGGGCGTGGCCGGGGGGGGACAGCGGGGAGGAAGTTGAGGGGCGGGACTTCCGGTTTAGAGAACCACTCTGGGGGGGGGCAGGGGGTGAAGGGGCGTGGCTTAATGAAGTGGGCGGGGCTTGGGGCATAGGGGCGGGGCTTAGGAAACGGGTGGGCTGGGTGAGCTAAAGGGGCGTGGCTTGACCGAGTGGGCGGGGCTTAGTGGAAGGGGCGTGGTTTGACCCGTGGGCGTGGCCTAATGGAAGGGGC
>JARXNR010000044.1:0-92935 GCA_036346035.1 Crossoptilon crossoptilon | reverse complement strand
AACAGATTAAACAGGAGATTGCCCGTGCCGTGGCCTTAGGGCCAGTACGGACAGGGCAGGATGTAAAGAACATCCTCTACACTGCTGCTGGAGAGAAAGGTCCCACTTGGAGTTTGTGGCAAAGAGCCTCAGGAGAGACCCGAGGCCGACCCCTGGGATTCTGGAGTCGGGCCTACAGGGGGTCGGAAGAAGGCTACACTCCAACCGAAAAGGAGATCTTAGCTGCATATGAGGGGGTTCGGGCTGCTTCTGAAGTGGTCGGTACTGAAACACAGCTCCTTCTGGCACCTCGACTACCAGTGCTGAACTGGATGTTTAAAGGAAAGGTTCCCCCCACCCATCATGCTACTGATGCCACTTGGAGTAAGTGGATTGCGTTGATTACGCAATGAGCGCGGATGGGGAACCTCAGCCGTCCAGGAATCCTAGAGGTCATCATGGACTGGCCTGAAGGTAAAAAGTTTGGAACATCACCAGCAGAAGAAGTATCACGAGCTAAAGAGGCCCCACCATACAACAAATTACCAGAAAATGAAAAAAAAAATGCCCTGTTCACTGATGGATCGTGTCATATTGTGGGAAAGCATCGCAGATGGAAAGTTGCTGTGTGGAGCCCCACAAGACAAGTTGCAGAGGCCACTGAAGGGAAAGGAGAATCAAGCCAATTTGCAGAGGTAAAGTCTGTCCAACTGGCCTTGGATCTTACTGAACGGGAGAGGTGGCCAATGCTTTATCTTTACACTGACTCATGGATGGTGGCAAATGCTCTATGGGGGTGGTTTCAGCAGTGGGAGCAAAATAACTGGCAAAGAAGGGGTAAACCTATTTGGGCTGCTGAACTGTGGAAAGATATTGCTGCCCGAATAAAGAATATGGTCGTGAAGGTACGCCATGTAGATGCTCATGTGCCCAAGAGTCGGGCTACTGAAGAACAGCAAAATAACCACCAGGTGGACCGAGCTGCCAAAATTGAGGTGGCTCAGATAGACCTGGACTGGCAGAAGAAGGGTGAATTATTTCTAGCTCGGTGGGCTCATGAGACCTCGGGCCATCAAGGGAGAGATGCAACATATAAGTGGGCTAGAGACCGAGGGGTGGACTTAACTATGGATGCTATTGCACAGGTTATTCATGACTGTGAAACATGTGCCATAATCAAACAAGCCAAGAGGATGAAACCACTCTGGGAGGAAGGGCGATGGCAAAAGTACAAATATGGGGAGGCATGGCAGGTCGATTATATCACCTTGCCACGATCCCGCAGTGGTAAGTGTTATGTGCTTACCATGGTGGAGGCAACCACTGGGTGGCTTGAAACATATGCAGTACCCCATGCTACCGCCCGAAACACCATACTAGGTCTTGAGAAACAAGACCTTTGGCGACATGGCACCCCAGAAAGAATTGAGTCAGGTAATGGGACTCATTTCAAAAATTCTCTTGTGAATACTTGGGCCAAAGATCATGGCATTGAGTGGATTTACCATATTCCCTATCATGCACCAGCCTCTGGTAAAATTGAACGATACAATGGGTTGTTGAAAACTATGCTGAAAGCAATGGGTGGGGGAACATTTAAGCACTGGGAGAAGCATTTGGCAGAAGCCACGTGGTTAGTCAATACCAGAGGATCTATCAATCATGATGGTCCTACCCAGTCCAGCTCCCTACATACCGTAGAGGGAGATAAGGTCCCTGTTGTACATGTAAAGAACATGTTGGGAAAAGCAGTTTGGGTTCTTCCAGCTTCTGGAAAGGGCAAACCTCTCCGCGGTACTGTTTTTGCCCAGGGACCTGGGTCCACTTGGTGGGTAATGCAGAAGAATGGGGATGTTCAATGTGTACCATAAGGAAACTTGATGCTGGGGGAGTGCAGACAGTAATTCTATGTATATGTATATAGACGTGTGTGTTTGATGCATTTTTAATCATTTTGTTTGTTTGTATATATATGTGTATATATATGTATTAAGCATGATGTAGTGATGTAGAATAAGGGGTGGAATGTCATGGTTTTGGTTTTTTTGATTTTCAATATTCCACATCAAAACATCATGTACTGGAATTAAAGTGTTAATGCCCTAATTCTACATACCTATCCCTATACATTACGGACGTCATGGAATCTGACCCTTCCGGGGGGGGCGGTCTCTTACTGCCTGGCAGTGGGTGCTGGAGGGTGCTTTCCTAGCCGTTCCAAGCTTTTTTCAGGTTTGACTCGGTCTTGGGAACTCTCTCTCATATCTTATTTGTTCTATTAGTCTCAATTTCAATTAGATTGTATTATATTGTGTTATCTTGCATTCCGATATCATAGTTAGTAAAATAAGTTTACCTCCATAGATTGTTGCTGCTGTTTTTTTCCCCCCTTCCTTTCTTCCCATTTTGTGGGGCCAGGCGGGGGGTGGGGAGGGCAGGGGCCTACTGCCCCTGTCACGGGCATAAACTGATCTAGTTAACTCCGTGACAACATGAACTATCAGAAACATGCAATAGTCATATTACATTCTGGAATTCTCCTACTAGAATAATAGCCACCCTTTCAACTCCAATACTTGCTGCGAAAAATGCTGTGGATTTGGAGAGGTTGGCGTGTTTCATGGCAAAAGAATTAAATCTCACCTCGGCAGTAATATCAGATCTGGTATACAATGTGGATAATGTACGCCACGCAGTACTCCAGAACCAAGCCGCTATAGATTTCCTATTACTTGCTCAGGGGCACGGTTGTGAGGATCTTAGTGGGATGTGTTGCTTTAATCTTTCGGACCACTCAGAATCGATACATTGGAAGCTCACGAAAATAAAAGATAACATACAGGAAATACAAATTGAGACTAACCCAGTTATGGAGGGACTAAAGGAGATATGGGAAACGCTTACTAGTTGGCTACCTAACTTTGCTTGGCTCAAGAAGCTTTTTGTATCTGGTATTATCATTATCTTTCTGCTCGCATTCATGTGCATTGCAATGAGGTGTGTACTATAGCTCTGCAAAACATCTGGACCAGGGAATAGTTATGAAGAATGGAAAAAGCATAAACTAAGGCAAAAAATGAAAAATGGAAGATACTTTAAGTCCTCCCTTTCCCAAAATGGGGCAATTTAGCGAAAGAATTCACTAAGTCGCAATGAAAAGGGGGGAATTGAGATAGTAAGTTGAAGAATACAAGATGTAAGGGGTCCACAACACCGCTTGGTTTTGCTAACTCAAAAGGAATTCGCAAATAGCATCGCTTAGTTTAACTTTTGCTAACTCAGAAGGAATTGCTTAGTTTAACTTTTGCTAGCCCAAGCACGTCGCCGAAAGGAGGACTTCTCAAGTCAGCAGAAAGGGGCCAATGAGAGAACAATGGAAAGGGGAACAAACAGGATAAGAAATTGCAGAGGCACGCAGGGTGGGAGAAGAGCTCAAAACTGGGACAAAGGTCGGAAGGACACGGAGAGGAAAACTACTGACTTCATCCAGGGACGACCACCAGGTGGGGAGGAAGACGTCGAGCCTTCATCCAATGACCACCAGAGGAAGCTACTGCGCATGCACTAGGGGGAGGGACAGTACATAAATGAATTCCCGGAAAAGTAATGAATATGTCAATAGGTCTTGGGAAATACTGCTGAATATGTATGGGCTTGGCTTATAAATGTATCAAGATCCCACTCTCTGGTGTGCAAGCTAGGAGGAGCGATCCCCCTTGTACCCAGCGTGTGGCGCAGTGCTGAAATAAAAACATATCTGCTCTTATAACCTTACGTGGGTTAGGGAGTTTGATTCTGCAAATCAAATCAGCAGGGGATATCAGACGAAAGCTTCAGAAGTTAAAGTTAACGGAGAGCAGGAATTTGGAAAGTTTGCTGGATGAGGCATGGAGAGTATATAGCAATCGAGAAGAGGAGGATAGGAGAAAGGATAGGAAAGTGTTGGTGGCAGCCCTTCAAGGAACTGGGGAAATGAGGTCCAAGAGGTCCCAGAGACCCCTAGAAAAGGACTGATGTGCATTATGTAGAAGGAAGGGACACTGAAAGAATGAGTGCCCCTTTAGGGGTTGGGAAGGGAAGGGATCTTGGAATAAAATACAGGCCCCGGTAGAAAGGAGTTGATTGGGACCTGGGGAATCTACCCTAGTGGATCCACTGGTTAAAATTAAGCTAGGGAAGGAACTGCGGCATAGTGTGGAATTTTTAGTGGACACTGGAGCTACTTATTCGGTATTAAATACTTCTCTAACTCCAGTAAGTGATGAATTTGTAACCGTAGGGGGAGCCACTGGTCAAACTGAAAAGGCTTATTTTCTTTGAGATCAGGAATTAGGTAAACCGGCAGGCCACTCTCATAAGGGATAAGTATACTAAACTTAGAGAAACAATAAGGGAAGACCAGCGGGACATGTTGACCTCTTTGCTGTCAGGACCAAAGGAACCATGCAAACATGAGGGGAAGAACAGTCTAAAGAAACTGGTTTTGATCAGTTGGAATGGAGGAGCTACTGTAAGGTAAACAGGTCAGGCCGAGGAAGACGTCTGACTTCATCCCCATGTCACGGAGTTAACTAGATCAATCTATGCCCGTGTCATGGTTTTATGTTTTTTTTTTTTTGATTTTCAGTATTCCACATCATGTACTGGAATGAAAGTGTTAATGCTCCAATTCTAGGTACCTATCCCTATACATTATGGAAGTCATGGGATCTGACCCTTCCGGGTGGGGCGGTCTCTTACTGCCTGGCAGTGGGTGCTGGAGGGTGCTTTCCTAGCTGTTCCAAGCTTTTCAGGTTTGACTCGGTCTCAGGAACTCTCTCTCCTATCTTATTTGATTTATTAGTCTCAATTTCAATTAGATTGTATTATATTGTGTTATCTTGCATTCCGATATCATAGTTAGTAAAATAAGTTTACCTCCATAGATTGTTGCCGCTGTTTTTTTTTTTTTTTCCTCCCTTCCTTCCTTCCCATTTTGTGGGGTCAGGCGGAGGGTGGGGAGGGCAGGGGCCTACTGCCCCCTGTCACGGGCATAAATTGATCTAGTTAACTCCGTGACAGCCCTTGGGCACATGGGCATCTACGTGATGCACCTTTATAACCATAATCTTTATTCAGGCAGCAATATCTTTTCACAGTTCAGCAGCCCAAATAGGTTTTCCCTTCCGTTGCCAGTTGTGCTGTTCCTACTGCTCTAATCACCCCCATAGGGCATTTGCCACCATCCATGAGTCAGTGTAAAGATAAAGCACTGGCCACCTCTCCCGTTCAGCAACATCTAAGGCCAATTGGACAGCCTTTACCTCTGTGAACTGACTTGATTCTCCTTTCCCTTCAGTGGCCTCTGGAACTTGTCGTGTGGGGCTCCACACAGCAGCCTTCCATCTGCGATGCTTCCCCACAATACAACACGATCCATCCGTGAACAGGGCAAATTTCTTTTCATTTTTCTGGTAGTTCATTGTACGGTGGGGCCTCTTTAGCACGTGACACCTCTTCTGCTGGTGATGTTCCAAACTTTTTGCCTTCAGGCCAGTCCAGAATCCCAGGGGTCAGCCTCGGGTCTCTTCTGAGGGACCTTTTTCTCCAGCAGCTGTGTAGACGATGATCTTTACATTCTGTTCCATCCATACTGGCCCTAGGGCCACGGCATGGGCTATCTCCTGTTTAATCTGTTCAAAAGCCTGCTGCTGCTCAGGGCCCCACAAAAAACTATTATTCTTCCGCGTCAGCTGATAGAGGGGGCTTACAATGAGGCTATAGTTTGGAACATGCCTTCTCCTAAAGCCCACTACGCCCAGAAAAGACTGTGTGTCTCTCTTGCTAGTGGGTGGAGACATAGCAGTGATTTTGTCAATCGCATCTGCTGGAATGTGACGACGTCCATCTTGCCACTTTATACCTAGGAACTGAATCTCCTGGGCAGGTCCTTTCACTTTGCTTTGCTTAATAGCAAAACCATCTTGCAGAAGAATTTGGATTATTCACTCTCCTTTCGTGAAGACTTCTGCTGTATCACCCCACACAACGATATCATCAATGTACTGCAGGTGCTCAGGAGCATCACCATGTTCCAATACAGTGTGGATCAACCCATGGCAAATGGTTGGGCTGTGTTTCCACCCCTGGGGCAAATGGTTCCAAGTATACTGAACGCCCCTCCAGGTTAAAGCAAACTGTGGCCTACATTCTGTGGCCAAAGGAATGGAAAAGAAGGCGTTAGAAATGTCAGTGGTGGCATACCATTTGGCTGCTTTTGACTCCAGTTCATACTGGAGTTCTAACATGTCCGGCACAGCAGCACTCAGTGGGGGTGTGACTTCATTCAGGCCACGGTAGTCCACCGTCAGCCTCCATTCTCCACTGGCTTTACGCACTGCCCATATGGGGCTGTTAAAAGGGGAGTTAGTTTTGCTAATCACTCTCTGACTCTCTAGCTGATGAATGGGGAGCAAGGAAATCCTATTCGTGCGGTACAGTCGTCTGTGTACCGTTTTTGTAGCAATTGGTACCTGTTGCTCTTTTACTTGTAGCAACCCCACAACAGACGGATCTCCTGACAGGCCAGGCAAAACAGACAGCTGCTTAATGTTGTTTGTGTCTACAGCAGCTATTCCAAAGGCCCATCGATACCCCTTAGGATCCTTGAAATGCCCCCTTCTGAGGTAATCAATACCAAGTATACATGGAGCCCCTGGACCAGTCACAATAGGGTGCTTTTGCCAGTTCCTACCAGTGAGGCTTATCTCGGCCTCCAACACAGTCAATTCTTGAGAGCCCCCAGTCACTCCAGAAATATGGATTGATTCTGTCCCTTCATAAGTCGAGGGCATCAGAGTGCACTGTGCACCGGTATCCACCAGTGCCTTATATTTCAGTGGTTCTGATGTCCCAGGCCATCGAATCCACACAGTCCAATAAACTCTATTATCCCTTTCCCCCCCCTGACTGAGGGCAGGGCCCCTCTATTCATTACCTGTGGTAACCGGAGCAACTGCACTGGCGGTTGATCTGCTTTGTAATTCTCTCACCCATGCTCGTAGTACAGGAGTAGCTTGGTCATGCCACTTCCTCATGTCTTCTCCATGGTCACGTAAGTAACGCCACAAGGCAAGTCGCGATGTAGGATTCCTTACTGGAGCTGGAAAGCGTTTGCCTCTACCGGCTGAGATTTTTGATGGTGCACGTGAGAAGGAGGGTTCATCGTCTTTAGTTAGTTGGATCCGCATTAGTTTTATTAGCTCCTTCATTAGACTCTTTTGATTATCCTGATCATCATCAAGCATTTATGATACTACTACAGGTTTGTCACGATTCATCAGTGAAGACACTTGCTCTTGCATTTCATTCAGTTGGTCCGTTATTTGTGAGATGGCGGAAATGGAAGCGTGAGTTGGGGGTAGCTGTTGTTCATAGCTTTGGAGCGTAAGAATCAATTCAAAAACCAAGGGTCTTCCCTGTTCGTCCTGGTATCTGTCGAACTGTGCTGCTAGTGTACTGGTGTCATGGTTTTGGTTTTTTTTGATTTTCAATATTCCACATCAAAACATCATGTACTGGAATTAAAGTGTTAATGCTCTAATCCTACGTACCTATCCCTATACATTACGGAAGTCATGGGATCTGACCCTTCCGGGGGGCGGGGGGCGGTCTCTTACTGCCTGGCAGTGGGTGCTGGAGGGTGCTTTCCTAGCCGTTCCAAGCTTTTTTCAGGTTTGACTCGGTCTCGGGAACTCTCTCTCATATCTTCTTTGATTTATTAGTCTCAATTTCAATTAGATTGTATTATATTGTATTATTTTGCATTCCGATATCATAGTTAGTAAAATAAGTTTACCTCCATAGATTGTTGCCGCTGTTTTTTTCCTTTTCCCCCTTCCTTCCCATTTTGTGGGGCCAAGCGGGGGGTGGGGAGGGCAGGGGCCTACTGCGCCCCTGTCACGGGCATAAACTGATCTGGTTAACTCCGTGACAGATTTTGGTGGAGAATGCGGGCATAGCTGCCTTTTTTTGTGCTGGAAAACTTGACCTTGAAAGACCAGGCGTACTGCCAGTATTTTGGGATATTTGTAAACTTTGAGCACTGCTTAGTCTGGGTAGTGCCTTTTTTCCAGATCATTTTATGCCCGTGACAACTGGCACCACTCTCTGGTGCTGTTGTTGTGAGTTTCCGCCATATATCAGGTGTTGTCCTCACTCTCTCAGGGTCGTGGTCTTGGCATGGGTGTTTAGGAACATAATTAGGGTCATACAACATTTCTACCACGTCTATTTTCCTCAAATACTGGATACCCTTTTCAACTGTATCCCACCTTTTCATCACAGGCTTCAAGCCATCTTTGAAGGGGTACCTTTCCTTCACGGCTACTAACACTCATTCCCAGAGGGTGGCAGCCCCATCCAAACATCTACTAATCCCTCTGTCAATAGCTGGATCTCTGGCAATGGCTCCTAGTTGGCGAGCTTCATTACCATCTGGAGACAAACTACTGGCCCTGCTGTCCCAATTCTCTCCCCCGTGCTCGTTGTACAGGAGTAGGTTTGTTATGCCACTTCCTCATGTTTCTCCATGGTCACGTTGGTAAAGCCACAAGGCAATACGCGATGTAGTCTTACTATTGTTATTTGCTTGAGCAGGAAGGCGTTTGCCTTTAATAGCTGAGATTTTTGATGGTACAGGTGAGGAGGAGGGTTCATCACCTTTAATTAGCTTGATCAGCTCCTTCAGTAGACTCCTTTGATCATGATGATCTTCATCAGGTTTTTCTGATACTACTACAGTGACGTGCGGAATCAAACTCTGTAACCCAAGTAAGATTACAAAGCAGGTATGGTTTATTCAGTGCTGCGCAGACACCGGGTGCAAGGGGGATACATCTGCCTAACTTACACACCATCTGGAAAAGCGGCCAAAAATATAGGCCAAACTAATACATAATCAATAGTTTTCCCGGAATTCGGATACATATTCATTACACCCCCGAGAGTTCGTTAGCATGTAGACCCTGCCCTCTTGCGCGTGCATAGTGGGTCGTGGGATGAAGATTTGTTGTCTTCCTTGCGAAGGCTTCTGACCTTTCTCGCTGTAAACTTCTGACCTTTCGGGGGGAATCCCCCCAAACTGGTTTCTTCTTGCCCTGTGGACATCTAATCACCTCCCTGCCAAATGTCCTCGGGCTGTTCTCAAACCCTTATCTTTATGGCCTTCATCCCCCTCACTATCCCAGACCCAGTGTCTGCCATCTCTTGTTTTCTAACAAGCTCTACATTCCTGCTTCTATAAACTATCTCTAACTGTTCCCCTTCACCCCCCTTATTCTCAGTCACTGTGAAGCCTTCTTGCCTTTTTACTTTCACTTGTGGGGACCTTCTCAACTTTCAACGGGTTTGTCACGATTAATCAATAGAGACAATTCCTCCTCCACTTTATCTAGTCTGTCTGTTATGAGATGAGATGGCTGAAATGGAAGCGTGAGATGGGGTAGCATTTGTTCATAGTTTTGAAGCAAAAGAATCAGTTAAAAAACTGGAGGTCTCCTCTGTTGGTCCTCGTATCTGTCAAACGTTGCTGCTAGTGTACCGATGTACCTTTCTGGTGCTGTTCTTGTGAGTTGCCACCGTATATCGGGCGTACTCCTCGCTCTCTCGGGATCGTGGTCCTGGTGTGGATCGTTAGGAACAACATTTCCACCACGGCTGTTTCCCTCAAATACTGGATACCCTTTTCAACTGTATTCCACTTTTTCATCTCAGGCTTCAGATCATCTTTGAAGGGATACCTTTCCTTCACAGCTGTTAACACTTGTTTGCAGAGGGTGATGGCTCTGTCCAAACATCTACTAATCCCTCTGTCAGTAGCTGTGTCTTTGGCAATGGCTCCTAGTTGACAAGCTTCGTTACCATCTAGAGACACGCTGCTGGCCCCGCTGTCCCAACAGCGAAGCAACCAGGAAACGAGAGTTTCGTTCGGGAGCCGTGTAAACTCCTTTCTTGAGCCTTGGATTTCAGTCATCTTCAGAGGTCGACGAGTAGTAATAGAGACTTCCTCTTCATCACTCTCTTCTCCATGTGTCTTCATGTTTTCTTTTGCCTTCCCCGATGATGGTGGTTCTGAGGAGGGCCCCTCGCCTGAATCTTCCTCTACCTCCTCCTCCACTTTTTCTTTTTTCCGTTCTAGACATGAGGGTACGCGTTTCCATTTCTTGCCTTCCACAGGGGCAACTGATATTGTTATTGGTGTCTCCTGTGATAGATCGGATTTGACTTGGGGATCTCCCCCTTTGGCTTGAACCTCAGCTCGGAAACTCTCTCTCTCCAGAACAGTATTATATAGAGCTTGGTAAGCACAAGCCAAGCCCCAGATAAGTTGTACCTCCTTAGATCTATGTAAGCCGCACCGTCCCTGACTCAAATACTGGCTTAGTTTCTCGGGATCCCACAGGTGTTCAAGAGTGAAATCCCCTAGCACGAATGCATAGGAATACATTCAGGGAGACTGAACTTGCACAGGATTATGCCCACAAAAATGAGCATTAATTCGGCATTCGAAAAACGTGTGACAAACTGAGAAGAGAGCCTGGAAACCGGTCTGAACATCATGTTGTTTGTAAAATTAGCAATTCCAT
The DNA here is from genome assembly GCA_036346035.1 of Crossoptilon crossoptilon. Classification (NCBI taxonomy): domain Eukaryota; kingdom Metazoa; phylum Chordata; class Aves; order Galliformes; family Phasianidae; genus Crossoptilon; species Crossoptilon crossoptilon. Next base: position 82,331 of record JARXNR010000044.1, on the reverse strand, counting down.
TTGGGATGTAAGTGTCAAAATTGAAATCATACCACATTGCATATAAGTACCATGCAGGTGTCTCCATCAGTGCCCATATTTGGTTATATATGAACGCAATTCCACAACAAGAAATCAAGGAAACAAGGGAAAAGGGATAGGGAGATGGGATCTGGGCTCAAGGAAGGAAAAAAACCAGCAGCAACGAACTATGGAGGAAAACAGATTTTACTAACTATGATATCGGAATGCAAGATAACACTATGTAATACAATCTAATTGAAATTGAGACTAATAAATCAAATAAAATAGGAGAGAGAGAGAGAGTTCCTGAGACTGAGTCAAACCTGAATAGCTTGGTACAGCTAGGAAAGCACCCTCAAGCACCCACTGCAAGGCAGTAAGTGACCGCCAAACCAGGAAGGGCCAGATTCCATGACTTCCGTGATGCACAGGGACAGGTACCTGGAATTGGAGCATTAACACTTTAATTCCCAGTGCACTACATGATGTTATGATGTGGAATACCAAAAACAAAAAATCACAAAACCACGAAACCTGTACAATGTATAACAGCCACGCTCTTTGGTAGATTTACATCATGCTGAATTTGTTTTCCTTGTGTGTGAGCAATCCCTGCTCTTTCCAGATGGTACTATGGGCTCGTACCACCCCAAATACATAATTAGCATCTGTCCATATATTTAAGGCTCTTGTCAAGGCAGCTATTTCAGCCTTCTGAGCGAAAGTCCCCACAGATGATGGTTGTGCTTCGATTACCTTGTCAGAAGCAGTGACTGCATATCCTGCCTTACAGTTTCCTTGTCTCACAAAAGTGCTCCTGTCGGTAAACCAGGTGCCTTCTGCTTCTTCTAAGGGTTCATCCTTCAGGTCCGACTGGCTGGAATATGCAGCTTCAGTTGTTTCCAAGCAGTCATGTAATACTGGTTCTCCAGGAGTTCCGCTAAGGAAAGATGCTGGATTGAAAACATTAGAATTAGTTCTACATCATCCTGCTCTACCAGTATGGCCTGGGACTTCAGGAACCTTTGGGGTAAGAGCCAATGCCCCCCTTTTACCTCCAATACAGTAGACACTGTATGAAATATTAAAGCTGTTATTCTTTGGCCCAGTGTAAATTTACAGGCTTCTTGAATATTGAGCACTAATGCAGCCACCGCCCTCAGGCACCCTGGCCATCCCTTACTCACTTCATCAAGCCGTTTGGAGAAGTGTGCCACTGCCCTTCGATACGGTCCAAAATTCTGGGCAAGGACTCCCAGGGCTATTCTTTGCTTTACATGTGAGAACAGCCAGAAGGTTTTAGTTGTGTCTGGTAGCCCCAAAGCAGGGGCCTTCATGAGTTCTTGTTTCAGCTGATGGAATGCCCTCCTTGCCTCCCCATTCCATATGGTGTTGTTGTTTTTTTTTAATACATTTTCAAAAGAGCATAAAGGGGCTTTACCATAGCTGTGTATCCACAGTCGGCACCATCCTGACATTCCTGGGAACACATGGAGTTCCTTGGCAGTTTGCAGCTCGGTGTTTGGCAGATGGCTTCTTTCCTGGCAGTCCTTAAGGTTCAAAGTCCAGCTGTAATCTCATATCCCAGATATGTCACTTGCTGCTGAGTTATTTGTGCTTTCTGTCGAGAAACTTGATAATCATTTAAACCAAGAAATTCAGCAAACTAACAGTCCATTGCACACAGTCCTCTTTTGTTTCTGTGGCATCCACGTACTGCAGTAAAGTTCCACCCTGGGATGGAGGAACCCAAGCCCCAGGCTCACAAGTTGACCATTTCTCAAAAATCGCTGGGCTGTTCTCACAACCCTGGGTAACACTGTCCAGGTTAACTGAGTCTTTTCTCCCCATACTGGGGTTTTCCTATTCAAAGGCAAATAACTTTAGACTTCCTTTGGCCAAACCAGGCAAAAAAAGGCATCCTTCAAATCCAGAAGGTAAACTCCACCTACTCATTCCTTCACTTGGTTAATAAAGTGTATGGATTTGCCACCACTGGGTGTATACATTCAACAATTCTATTACTTGCCCTCAAATCCTGTACTAAACTATAACACTTGCCATCCGGTTTTTTCATCGGCAAGATTGGGGTATTGTATTTGCATTCACATTCAGTTAGTAATCCAAACTTCAAAAAATTATCTATTACTTCTTTTATCCTTCTACAATCTCATATCCTCAAACGGCACTGCTTTACCCTGACTGGGCCAGCTCCTGCTTTTCACTTGTCTTCTATTTGGAGCTGCATTTTTGGCTCTGCCAGGCATGGCCCTGATACCCACACTCCTAAGTGTACCTGATTTAAGATTTCTGTAGCTTCTGGGGCTACAGCATTGTTTTTCCCAGTCTGTGTTAAAGCCAGACTTACAATTTTCAGTCAGTTGACACTGTTTGACCATCAGCTCCAGTTTTATTGAATTTAAACTCTGCATCCGTTTGTTCTAAAAGTCTTGCCTGAGTAACGGTTTTGGGGAACCTGGCATGTACAAGAATTTATGTATTCCTACTTATTTTCACAGCCTGTATTTAATTGATCCCAAAAGGTAAGCTTATTCTTGTTGGCCAGCAGGTCCTACTACTGTTACAAAAGTCATCTACAGATAGTAAGACGCACCCTTATCCATCAGAATATAGACCTCTTTATCCTGCTCCCCTAGCTGCAATTTAACCAGTGGATCTGCAAAGGTAAACTTCCCAGGTTCCCATCATTCAGCCTTTGCAATCAGAGACGGTTCCCTCTCACTCAGCTTGGTACGATTTCTCCATCAGCGTCCCATTTCCCTGCAGTTTGCATACTGCTTTTGGTCCAGCGGGGGCAGAACCCTCCCTGGGCTCTTCCAGGCCCCACCCCACCTCTTCCTGAGGGGATATCTGGGTCCTACAGCCCTACTCTAGCTCCGCAACAGTAGCAGCTGTTGTTTTTCTTCCCATTTTCCTTACTATCTCTGTTCCTCAATCAGTTTTTCCATATCACTCACCTCTCTTTGGTCCTGACATCCCTGCTGCACCTTGCTCATCTTTGCCTTCCTCAGCCTGTGTCTTTCCCAAACCTTTTTCACTTTCCAAACTCTCATGTTGTGTTGATCTTTAGCGAGAACCAAATAGGTGGATGGTTGGACTGGACTATAGGTCTTTTCCAACCTTGGTGATATTCTTTACAGTTTTCAGTTTCACCTCCTCCCCTTTGGAGGCTTCCAGTGCTAACATTGGGATTTCGGGTTTCCCAGATCTCAGCAGATGAAGACTATTCTCACTTCGAGTGCCCCATCCACTCCATGCCCCCTTCGCAAGTAAAACTGTTTCCAGCAGCAGTCTTCAGCCCCATCTCTCTTTCACTCCAAGAGTTCTGCTCACGGGGGGCGGTGCGGGGCGGGGGGATTGCTCTCATCCCAGCGCAGATAAACTCACTTCCTCTTTAACCCTTTTGCCTTTCTACAATATTCCACTACACGTACCCTCAATTACACTTCCACCTACCCTCAATGATACTTCCGTTAACGATTACACTTTCTTATACCATCGTAACAGTTTGTGCCATTCCCTTCAAAACCCACAAATCAAACGCTACAGTTCTTCAGGTTCCACAAACACCCAGTACTTAGCCTCATGATGAGAGCACTCAATTGTAAAAGCTGGTCGTGTTACCTCATTTATGTTCTTGGTTTCTTCCACTTTTCTTTTCCTTCTCTAGTGCTAAAACCATCGGATCTTGGGGTGCCCTCATACCACAGTCCCGTTGCCACTTGGGATGATTGCATAGAGCGAAAAACATATCTTCGTATGCATCCTCTTCCCATTTAGTTTCCCTTCTTAAGAATAACATTAACTGTAAGAGGGTATTATAGTTTAGGGTCCCATTCTGAGGCCACTTCTCATCATCTTCTAACTTATATACTAACCACCATTGATTGCAATACTTAATTAAGGCTTTCTTACTCAGGGTGTCCCCAGGCTCCCCAGCAATGTAGAAAGCCCCGCAATGCTCTAGTTATCATGCTATCTGGGGCTGTGTTATTTGCGATAAAAATACAGCAATGAGTGCCCAACATTACTGTCATGGTTTTGTTTTTTTTTTTTTATTTTCAATATTCCACATCAAAACATCATGTACTGGAATTAAAAGTGTTAATGCTCTAATTCTACGTACCTATCCCCATACATTACGGAAGTCATGGGATCTGACCCTTCCGGGGGGGGGGGGGCGGGGCGGTCTCTTACTGCCTGGCAGTGGGTGCTGGAGGGTGCTTTCCTAGCCTTTCCAAGCTTTTTTCAGGTTTGACTCGGTCTCGGGAACTCTCTCTCATATCTTATTTGATTTATTAGACTCAATTTCAATTAGATTGTATTATATTGTGTTATCTTGCATTCCGATATCATAGTTAGTAAAATAAGTTTACCTCCATAGATTGTTGCCGCTGTTTTTTTCCCTTTTCCCCTTCCTTACCATTTTGTGGGGCCAGGCGGGGGGTGGGGAGGGCAGGGGCTTACTGCCCCCCTGTCACGGGCATCAACTGATCTGGTTAATTACGTGATAGATTTTGGTGGAGAATGCGGGCATAGCTGCCTTTTTTTGTGTGTTTTTGGCTCTCAGAACGAATCTCGCTCTCTGCTCTTAGAGAGCTTCGTTAGGGAGCATTATCAGTAGTTCAGGTTTTTGTGCTGGAAAACTTGACCTTGAAAGACCAGGCGTACTGCCAGTATTCTGGGATATTTGTAAACTTCGAGCACTGCTTAGTCTGGGTAGTGCCTTTTTTTCTTTCCCCCCCCCCTTGTTAGTTTCAATTCATTAACCCTTTTTGAGCAGAAACCAGCGATGAAGCCACTCTTTTTCGTGGGAGCGCTGAGTAAGGGATTAAAAGCTATGGTGTTCTTCACGACCTACTGGCCAATCATCAATGCCATGATTACTTGTTGTGGAATTGTGTTCATATATAATCAAATAAGGGCACTGACGGAGACGCCTGTATGGTACCTATATTGGTACCTAAATGCAATGTTTAATATGAATTTTGACACTTGCATCCCGGACGGAATGGCTAATTTCACAAGCAACTACATCCCAAATGGAATAACTAATTTTACAAACCACACGATGTTCAAACCAGTTTCCAGGTTTTCCTTTCGGTTTATCAGACGTTTTTCCAATGCTGAGTTAATTTTCATGCTTGTGGGCGCATTAGTCCTGTTCATATCACTTTTCATGAATGTATTCCAATACAGGAATAGTAAGCGGAAGGAGTCTCCTCCAAAACCTGAGAATGCTGACTGGCAGGGAATATGGAGAGGTTTAGGACAAATCTTAGAAGCATGGGGACCCGCAATGTCATGGGATTTCACTCTTGAGCACCTGTGGGATCCCCAGAAACTTAGCCAATATTTGAGACAGGGGCAGTGCGGCTCAGGTAAATCTAAGGAGGTACAACTTATTTGGGGTTTGGCTTGTGCTTACCGTGCCATATATAATACTGTTTTGGAGAGAGAGAGTTTCCGAGCTGAGGTTCAAGCCAAAGGGGAGAATCTCCAAGTCAAATCTGATCAATTACAGGAGACACCAGTAACAATATCAGTTGCCCCTGTGGAGGGCAAGAAATGGAAACGAGTGTCCTCGCGTCTAGAACGAAAAAAAGAAGAAGAGGAGGAGGAGGTGGAGGAAGATCCAGGTGAGGGGCCCTCCTCGGAACCACCAAAATCAAGAAAGGCAAAAGGAAAAACAGAGAGACATGCAGAAGAGAGTGATGAAGAGGAAGTTTCTATTACTACTCGTCGGCCTCTGAAGATGACTGAAATCCAAGGCTCAAGAAAGGAATTCATACGGCGCCCAAATGAAACTATCGTTTCCTGGTTAGTTCGCTGCTGGGACGGCGGGGCCAGTAGCTTGTCTCTAGATGGTAATGAAGCTCGCCAACTAGGAGCCATTGCCAGAGATCCAGCTATTGACAGAGCAATTAGTCGATGTCTGGATGAGGCTGCCTCCCTCTGGGAACGAATATTAGCAGCCGTGAAGGAAAGGTACCCCTTCAAAAGCGGCTTGAAGCCTGTGACGAAAAGATGGGATACAGTTGAACAGGGTATCCAGTATTTGAGGGAAATAGCCGTGGTGGAAATGTTGTATGACCCTAACTGTGTTTTTAACGACCCACAAAGCCATGATCCTGAGAAAGTGAGGACAACGCGTGAAATGTGGCAACAACTCACATCAACAGCACCAGCCAGATACGCCCCTGCACTATTGGCAGCATCTGACAGATATGAGGACCGACAGAGAAGCCCCTTAGTTTATGAATTGATTCTTACGCTCCAAAGCTATGAACAACAGCTACCCCCAACTCGCGCCGCCATCGCCGCCATCTCACAAATGACGGAGCAACTGAATAAAGCGCAAGAGCAAGTGTCTTCACTGATGAATCGTGACAAACCTGTAGAAGTATCAGAAACGCTTGGTGAAGATCAGAATAGTCAAAAGAGTCTACTGAAGGAGGTGAAGGAGATGGTAGAACAAATGTGGATCCAACAAACTAAAGACGATGAACCCTCCGTCTCAGGTGCAAAATCAAAAATCTCAGCTGTTAGAGGCAAACGCTCTCCAGCTCCAGGAAGGAATCCTACATCGCGACTTGCCTTGTGGCGTTACTTACGTGACCATGGAGAAGACATGAGGAAGTGGCACGACCAAGCTACTCACGTACTACGAGCACGGGTGAGAGAATTACAAAGCAGACCAACCGCCAGTGCAGTTGCTCCGGTTACCACAGGTAATGAATAGAGGGGCCCTGCCCTCAGTCAGGGGGGGGAAAGGGATAATAGAGTTTATTGGACTGTGTGGATCCGATGGCCTGGCACATCAGAACCACTGAAATATAAGGCACTGGTGGATACCGGTGCACAGTGCACTCTGATGCCCTCGACTTATGAAGGGACAGAATCAATCCATATTTCTGGAGTGACTGGGGGCTCTCAAGAATTGACTGTGTTGGAGGCCGAGATAAGCCTCACTGGTAGGAACTGGCAAAAGCACCCTATTGTGACTGGTCCAGGGGCTCCATGTATACTTGGTATTGATTACCTCAGAAGGGGGCATTTCAAGGATCCTAAGGGGTATCGATGGGCCTTTGGAATAGCTGCTGTAGACACAAACAACATTAAGCAGCTGTCTGTTTTGCCTGGCCTGTCAGAAGATCCGTCTGTTGTGGGGTTGCTACAAGTAAAAGAGCAACAGGTACCAATTGCTACAAAAACGGTGCACAGACGGCAGTACCGCACCAACAGGGATTCCTTGCTCCCCATTCATAAGTTGATTCGTCAACTAGAGAGTCAGGGAGTGATCAGCAAAACTCACTCGCCTTTTAACAGCCCCATATGGCCAGTGCGTAAAGCCAGTGGAGAATGGAGGCTGACGGTGGACTACCGTGGCCTGAATGAAGTCACACCCCCACTGAGTGCTGCTGTGCCGGACATGTTAGAACTCCAGTATGAACTGGAGTCAAAAGCAGCCAAATGGTATGCCACCATTGACATTGCTAATGCCTTTTTCTCCATTCCTTTGGCCAAAGAATGTAGGCCACAGTTCGCTTTCACCTGGAGGGGTGTTCAGTATACTTGGAACCGTTTGCCCCAGGGGTGGAAACATCGCCCAACCATTTGCCATGGGTTGATCCAAACCGCACTGGAACAGGGCAGTGCCCCTGAGCACTTGCAGTACATTGATGACATCGTTGTGTGGGGCGATACAGCAGAAGAAGTCTTCACAAAAGGAGAGCGAATAATCCAGATTCTTCTGCGTGCTGGTTTTGCTATTAAGCGGAGCAAAGTGAAAGGACCTGCTCAGGAGATTCAGTTCCTGGGTATAAAGTGGCAAGATGGCCGTCGTCACATCCCGACAGATGTGATCAACAAAATCACTGCTATGTCTCCACCCACTAGAAAGAAAGAGACACAATCTTTTTTGGGTGTAGTGGGCTTTTGGAGAATGCATGTTCCAAACTATAGCTTCATTGTAAGCCCCCTTTATCATGTGACGCAAATGAAGAATGAGTTTTCATGGGGCCCTGAGCAGCAGCAGGCTTTTGAACAGATCAAACAGGAGATAGCCCGTGCCGTGGCCTTAGGGCCAGTACGGACAGGGCAGGATGTGAAGAACATCCTCTATACTGCTGCTGGAGAGAAAGGTCCCACTTGGAGTTTGTGGCAAAGAGCCTCAGGAGAGACCCGAGGCCGACCCCTGGGATTCTGGAGTCGGGCCTACAGGGGGTCAGAAGAAGGCTACACTCCAACCGAAAAGGAGATCTTAGCCGCGTATGAGGGGGTTCGGGCTGCTTCTGAAGTGGTCGGTACTGAAACACAGCTTCTTCTGGCACCTCGACTACCGGTGCTGAACTGGATGTTTAAAGGAAAGGTTCCCCCCACCCATCACGCAACTGATGCCACTTGGAGTAAGTGGATTGCGTTGATTACGCAACGAGCGCGGATGGGGAACCTCAGCCGTCCAGGAATCCTAGAGGTCATCATGGACTGGCCTGAAGGTAAAAAGTTTGGAACATCACCAGCAGAAGAAGTATCACGAGCTGAAGAGGCCCCAACATACAACGAATTACCAGAAAATGAAAGAAAGTATGCCCTGTTCACTGATGGATCGTGTCGTATTGTGGGAAAGCATCGCAGATGGAAATCTGCTGTGTGGAGCCCCACACGACAAGTTGCGGAGGCCACCGAAGGGAAAGGAGAATCAAGCCAATTTGCAGAGGTAAAGGCTGTCCAACTGGCCTTGGATGTTGCTGAACGGGAGAGGTGGCCAATGCTTTATCTTTACACTGACTCATGGATGGTGGCAAATGCTCTATGGGGGTGGTTTCAGCAGTGGGAGCAAAATAACTGGCAAAGAAGGGGTAAACCTATTTGGGCTGCTGAACTGTGGAAAGATATTGCTGCCCGAATAAAGAATATGGTCGTGAAGGTACGCCATGTAGATGCTCATGTGCCCAAGAGTCGGGCTACTGAAGAACAGCAAAATAACCACCAGGTGGACCGAGCTGCCAAAATTGAGGTGGCTCAGATAGACCTGGACTGGCAGAACAAGGGTGAATTGTTTCTAGCTCGGTGGGCTCATGAGACCTCGGGCCATCAGGGGAGAGATGCAACATATAAGTGGGCTAGAGACCGAGGGGTGGACTTAACTATGGATGCTATTGCACAGGTTATTCATGACTGTGAGACATGTGCCATAATCAAACAAGCCAAGAGGATGAAACCACTCTGGGAGGAAGGGCGATGGCAAAAGTACAAATACGGAGAGGCATGGCAGGTTGATTATATCACTTTGCCATGATCTCGCAGTGGTAAGTGTTATGTGCTTACCATGGTGGAGGCAACCACTGGGTGGCTTGAAACATATGCAGTACCCCATGCTACCGCCCGAAACACCATACTAGGTCTTGAGAAACAAGTCCTGTGGCGACATGGCACCCCAGAAAGAATTGAGTCAGATAATGGGACTCATTTCAAAAATTCTCTTGTAAATACTTGGGCCAAAGATCATGGCATTGAGTGGATTTACCATATTCCCTACCATGCACCAGCCTCTGGTAAAATTGAACGATACAATGGGTTTTTAAAAACTATGCTGAAAGCAATGGGTGGGGGAACATTTAAGCACTGGGAGAAGCATTTGGCAGAAGCCACCTGGTTAGTCAATACCAGAGGATCTATCAATCGTGATGGTCCTACCCAGTCCAGCTCCCTACATACCGTAGAGGGAGATAAGGTCCCTGTTGTACATGTGTCACGGAATTAACCAGATCAGTTTATGCCCGTGACAGGTGGGCAGTAGGCCCCTGCCCTCCCCACCCCCCGCCTGGCCCCACAAAATGGGAAGGAAGGGGAGAAGGGAGAAAAAACAGCGGCAACAATCTATGGAGGTAAACTTATTTTACTAACTATGATATCGGAATGCAAAATAATACAATATATTACAATCTAATTGAGATTGAGTCTAATAAATCAAATAAGATATGAGAGAGAGTTCCCGAGACCGAGTCAAACCTGCAAAAAAGCTTGGAACGGCTAGGAAAGCACCCTCCAGCACCCACTGCCAGGCAGTAAGAGACCGCCCCCCCCGGAAGGGTCAGATCCCATGACTTCCGTAATGTATAGGGATAGGTACGTAGAATTAGAGCATTAACACTTTAATTCCAGTACATGATGTTTTGATGTGGAATACTGAAAATCAAAAAAAAACCAAAACCATGACAACATGTAAAGAGCATGTTGGGAAAAGCAGTTGGGGTTCTTCCAGCTTCTGGAAAGGGCAAACCTCTCCGCGGTACTTTTTTTGCCCAGGGACCTGGGTCCACTTGGTGGGTAATGCAGAAGAATGGGGATGTTCAATGTGTACCACAAGGAAACTTGATGCTGGGGGAGTGCAGACAGTAATTCTATGTATATGTATATAGACGTGTGTGTGTGATGCATTTTTAATCTTTGTTTTGTTTGTATATGTATGTATATATATATATATATAAAGCATGATGTAGTGATGTAGAATAAGGGGTGGAATGTCATGGTTTTGGTTTTTTATTTTTATTTTCAATATTCCACATCAAAACATCATGTACTGGAATTAAAGTGTTAATGCTCCAATTCCACGTACCTATCCCTATACATTACGGTAGTCATGGGATCTGACCCTTCCGGGGGGGGCGGTCTCTTACTGCCTGGCAGTGGGTGCTGGAGGGTGCTTTCCTAGCCGTTCCAAGCTTTTCAGGTTTGACTCGGTCTCGGGAACTCTCTCTCCTATCTTATTTGATTTATTAGTCTCAATTTCAATTAGATTGTATTATATTGTGTTATTTTGCATTCCGATATCATAGTTAGTAAAATAAGTTTACCTCCATAGATTGTTGCCGCTGTTTTGTTTTTTTTTTCCTCCCTTCCTTCCTTCCCATTTTGTGGGGCCAGGTGGGGGGTGGGGAGGGCAGGGGCCTTAAAAAGTGGATCAATTTATGCCCGTGACACTGTTGTACAAATCTTAGTGATTTTTCAAAATCATTATATCAGAATATATACAAGTTGAAGACCTCTTTCAGAGCAGTTAGGGATTAACACAGAACCGGGCCCTCAGGGATTTATTTCCTGGTTGCAGAAAGTTGGGGTGCAGACCAAACACGTGTTTGTTCTTTTTAGTAGGTTAACAGTATTTCTTGTCATGATATTATGTTTGCTTTGTCTCCTTTCTCACACTTATAGTATTGTCAATCGAGGCCTTGATTGAGTTATAATGATTGTATTATTAATATAACTAGTTTTATTATTTTATAGTATGGTAGAAGTTTGCTAATAAACAAAAAAGGGGGAAATGTGAGAACGTAAGAAAAAAGTGCACGGAGCAGCAGCTGCAGAGCAAGATAAGCGGCATGAGAACCAAGGACACCTTCAGAAGAAGAAAGAACATCTCTTGGCTCTGATTGGCTAAGCACCTGTGTGAATGGTTGAAGAGTGTTTTGCAGAATGCTCTGTTAACATGTATAAATAGAGTAGTGCTTAACAATAAAGCAGACTAATAGCTTTTAACCACATTGGTGTGCTGTTATGTCTCTAGCGCGTCCTGAGAGTCCAGAGACTTCCCCACACTCTATAACTTCAGAGTAGTTATAAAACAGGTATGTTTAATCAGCGTTGCGCACACGCTGGTTGCAGGGGGGATATTCCCACCTAGCCTGCATACCGGAGGGCAAGAAAGGCACATCCTTAAAGAGCAAGCTGCTTATATATGCATTAGATGTCCAAGAAAAGGCTGGGTTATTACTGTGAGTCCTAAAAATGATTGACATTCCCCCCTTGCCCCAAGTCTCAGCTCTTTTACACATGCGTATCTCTCAGTGGTCTTTCTGATGAAGGTTGTCATGTTATTTTCTTCGACTTGGGTTAGGATGGAGTACGCTTGGCTGGCTCTGGTTCGTCCTCTCGTTGGCCACAACTATGTTCACCAATCCGCTGCTTCTTCATTAATTTGTGGTTTTACTGTTTGAGCCCGCTGCCTTGCATTCCAGAGAGAGGATAGCTAACAATGTTATTTGGAAAAACAGGAGACCCGCTGTCTGCACTAATTGTCTAAGTCTGTAGTAAAGCATCTGTTATCGGCAGCAAGAACCTGGCTTAGCAAGGTCAAACCTGCAGCTGCCGATTCAACACCCCATGAAGGCATGTAATTTTTAACCTGACTTACTTTCCTTAATTCACACTCACTATAGCACCTGTAAGTTATCGACAGTACAATAAATTGAAATCAATACCAACAGGTAAGAAACACACAATCCCAGTCATTATGAGTGCTGGGTGCTATTTCCTGCCTTGAGATGAGGCCGAATATATCACAGTGGAACCCACATAGGGCCACTCCCTGTTGAAAAACAAGCATATCCACAAAACCAAGTTATCAATGGTAAGGGACCTTCCCAATGGCCTGTGGCCATATTCTGAACATTAACCACCGGCCATTCCTTGAGCATTGGGGAGGCCCCAAAATGACAATCTACTTGAGTTATATCTGTACGATTGATATTCAAAAAATTCAGTACAAAGCCTTACATAGCCTTTCTTGTGGCGTGTCTCCCGTATTCCCCCTTTTTGGTTTATGAAGAGTACATTTCAATGTCTGATGAGCATGTTCAATGTTAGGTTGTCCAGTGGGAGAATGAGGAACGCCAGTAACATGTCTAACCCCCCATTCTTGGAGGAAAATTTGAGTGGCCTTAGAAGTATACACAGGTCCGTTATCTGTTTTTATAGTATGTGGGATTCCCATGGCAGCATAAGCAGATAGCCAATGTTTGTGGGCATCGCGACTGCATTCGCCATTATGAACTGTAGCAAACATATAAGAAGAATAAGTGTCTATTGTTACATGCACATATTTTAGACGGCCAAATTCGGGAACATGAGTGACATCTGTCTGCCATAGTTGAAGAGGTGCTGTGCCACAGGGATTTGTCCCAATTTGAGGCAAAGGGGAAATTGCCTGGCAATCTGGGCACGTTAGAATAATGTTGTGGGCTTGGTCCACTGTCGGTTGGAATTGCTTTTGTAAGACTCTCCTATTCTAATGAAAAAATTGATGGGAGAGTCGAGCTTGCTGAAATAATTGAGGGGTAGCAAAGGCGACTGTGGCTTGATCAGCCTTACGGTTGCCCTCAGTTAAAGGACCAGGCAACGTAGTGTGTGATCAAAGATGCATAATGAAATAAGGAAGAGTACGGTGAGAGACATAATGTAAAACTCGCTTGAGCTGTGCAAACAAAGCAGGGTTGTTAAATTCCTTGAGAAAAGATCCTTCAATCCGCTGAATGATGCCTGTAACATACAAAGAGTCAGTTATTATATTAAGCTTTTGTTCTGCAAAAATTTGAAAAGCTCGAGCTACCGCAGCAAGTTCTACAACTTCAGGTGACCCACTGACAACATGCACATCTGACTGCCATCGTGTAGCAGTTGCATGCCAGAGAACCACTGTTCGGTGTGCCTTGCCGGAGCTGTCTGTAAATACAATAACAGCATTAGGTACTGGAACATGCGAATGTAAAATATTTATAGTGAGGGATAGATCACTCAAATTATGCAGTAACTGATGTTTGGGGGGATGGGTGGAGATTTGTCCAGTATAGTCAGCCATAGCAGTTTGTAAAGCGAGCGAATGCGCAAGCATCCAATCTAAATCTTTTTTAGTAGCCGGTGTCATGGTTTTATGATTTTTGGTTATCAGTATTCCACATCATAACATCATGTAACGCACTGGGGGTTTGACTGTGGATGCTCAAGTTCCGGGTGCCTGTCTGGAGGAGAAGAACAACTACATTCCCCAGGGGGCTTTGCGGCCAGCAAGGAGATGTAACTCCCAGCAAGGTCACTTGATGTTCTCTTCTTCGCCTGCTCTTCTTCACCTGCGCTTCTCCGTCTGCTCTTCTTCATTGGCTCAACTGGACTGCACTTCTCACCTCAGCATTGTGGTGAGGCCTATCCACCTTTTTTACACACTCCCTCTCTCTCATTATATTTTGCTGATACTATATTTAGTAAATTAATTTGTTTCACCTCAGATCGTTGCTGCTGTTTTCAATTATTTTGGGTCCCCTGTTTCCCTTTTCCGGAGGCGTGGATCTGCGGATCCCTCCGCCCCGCTAGTCATGGAACTGGGCCGAACCAGCCCGTAAACCATTGTCACCGGTATGTAGATGCAATCAGGGTCAAGAGCTCGTGAAATCTGTAGATGGTGTTGACCTCACTGTATTTGCATTGCAAACATCTCCAGTTGTGATGTGATGGCTTTTGAAAATGTATGTGGTAAGAATATCCATTTGAGTATGACAAGAGGACCTTTTCTTGAGGTATCCCATTGACATAACAAGCTGTATGTTTGATAAGAGTTTTATATTATTAGAAGAGATACTGGAAGTGATAAACGTGATGGCTGTATCAATGTTGGAATGATGTTATTACAGAGTCTAAGCATTGTAGCGCTTTTGGTGTTAGTTGTCTTTTAGAATTGTCTTTTAGAAGTTAGATCTGGGTCTCCTTTGAGCAGTTGGAATAGGGGGTGTAGCTCTTGAGTAGTAATACCCAAAAGCGGTCGCAACCAGTTGATGGTTCCTAATAATTTTTGCAGATCATTTAATGTCTGCACATGGGGTACTATTTTGAGGATTTGCGGCTGAATGGTGTGAGATATAATTTTCCATCCTAAATATTTCCATGGAGAACTGAGTTGCACCTGTTCTTCGGCTATTTGTAAACCAACAAATTGCTCTGCCTGCCGGATGAGCAGTGTAGCATCTATTAAGCTCTCTTCTTGTACTGCCACTATTAATAGATCATCCATGTAATGATAAATAAGGACATGAGGTCTAGCTTTCCATTATGGTTGTAATGCATTTGCCACTGTCAATTGGCATATTGTTGGACTGTTTTCAAAGAATTGCCTATCCATCTGTGCCTGGGCTTGAGGTGCTGCCCGAGCCCCTTCCCCCAGGAGCTCCTCCATGCCAATATTATTTAAGTTAGCCAAATTATCCATAGTCTGGAAGGTAGACTAGTTCTCGGTATTCAGTCATAAACACAGTATATTTGCATGGGAGACAGAATCATTTGTAACAAAATTTTCCAGTCATGAGAAGTCATAACATAACTGTCACCCATTGCAACCAAAAGATTATATGTAAGGTTGGAGTGAATTCCATAATCTCTCACCGACTTCCTTAGCTCCTTCACTGCCTCATAAGGCAGGGATTCCTGCCTGGGGGCTGATTTGCACGATACATCACAGGAAAGGCTTGCAACGAATCAGCATCACCCTGCGATATTGCTTCTTTTCCGCATTGCTCTAAAGCACTGTAGTACGCTGTAGAAGCAACAAAATTTTTCCTTCCCATCCCTTTTAAATTATCGTCAGGAGGGAAAAAGTCCAGTTTGTCCTCCGGATCAAAAAGATCCTCTGGTTCCGGTCTATCCTTGTCTTTGACCAAATTACATGCGGGCGACAGAAGTGGAGCGGCAAGCGGCGGGGGCGGGACGGAGGGCGGCAGCGTCACGGCGAGCGACGGGGGAAGGACGGAGAGCGGCGGCGGCGCAGCGGGCGACAGGGGGGGAGCGGAGGGCGGCCGCGGGGCAGGGACACTCCGGAGCGGACTGCGGGCGCCTCGCAGCAGCGGCGGTGGCGCTCTCCGGGGACCACGATTTCTCTTCTCCCCTGCCGGAGGTGGGGTTGGAGTCACGGATCGGGTCCGTGCAGGAGCTGCTTCCCGGGCCGAGGGACAGCGACGGGGGAGGGCAATGGGGAACAGTCGGAAGAATTTGCCCTTCCTTGTCGGATTTGTTTGAGCGCTTCCGATATTTGGCCCCAAACAGGTAAAAGTTTAGCAGCAGTTTTGTATCTAGTAGTAGAAGTCTCCCAGAGTTTTGTGCCAATTTTGTCCCAAAGCTCCTCATGAAAAGGAAACCCAGTTTTCAGAAACTCAGGGACATTTTTGCTTATCCTTTCCTGTTAAGAAAAGTAGCTAATGCTGAGGTAGATACAGGTCGATTCTGAAGCTTTAAAATTATCTGTAATCCTTTGAGATTTACTTGTTGCTCCTTCATTAGTGAACTCCCCATAATTCCCGACTGCTCACCTTCTGTCCTGCAGAACGGTGCGGGCACGTGCTGAACAATCTCCGTAGTTCAGTCGGGCGGCGCTGCCGGACCGGGCTTGCTCAGCCTCGGCTTAATTTGCCCTACACGGTGGGCACCGTTTGCAGCGTCTGATGCACGGACTCAGATGCGAACGACCCACATCGTTTGTTACAGGTTCTAACATCCCTTATATACATTCACAAGTTTTCTCTTGTAACTTTCCTATTTGCCTTTACATGTCAACAAAACGTTCCACAAACACTCGTTAACTGTCCATGCAGGCGCCTATCCAATCAGGGTCATGAGTCGTTCCTAGCCATGTGCTCCCTTCCTCCAATAAGGGTCATCATCACGCAGCCATCAGGCAGCTTACTTCACTTTGTTTTTCTCTTCTGGAGGTGTCCTTGGTTCTCAGCCTTGCTTTCTCATGCTGTTTATCTTGCTCCACAGCTTCTGCTCTGAGTAGTCTTGCTTGTATTCCCACAAGGGATAGTGACTCAACCACTTCCCTGGGGAGCCCATTCCAAGTGCTTAACAACCCTTTCTGTAAAGAAGTTTTTTCCTGATATCCAACCTAAACATCCCCTGGCACAACTTGAGGCCATTTCCCCTTGTCCTGACACCAGTGAGAAGAGACCGACCCCACTCTCACTGCAATCACCTTTCGGGTATCTGAAGAGAGCAACAAGGTGTCCCCTCAGCCTCCTCTTCCCCAGGCTAAATAGCCCCAGTTCCTTCAGTCTCTCCTCATAGGGCATATTCTCCAAGTCCTTCACCAGCCTTGTTGTCCTTCTTTGGACCTGCTCCAGCACCTCAGCGTCCTTTCTGTATTGTATTACACTGAACCAACAATGTTCGTGTGAGATTTTACTCATCAGAGTATAGGGGTTTGGGACTACAGGGTATCATTTCCTCACAATATCATTATTTTTTCTCAAGTCCTGAACTAACCTATAAGACCCATCAGTCTTCTGTATTGGTAAGATGGGTGCATTGAATGGAGACATACAAGATTCTAGTAAACCATCCCTGACTAATTCTTGTATAATTGGTTTAAGGCCAATCCAACCTTCAAGAGAAATAGGGTACTGCTTTTGCCTCACTATTTTATATTCTTTTTGCATAGCTATCTTTAAGGGGGCTGTATTGAGTCCCCCTCTGTTACCCTCTCTGACCCATACAATAGGGTCTATGTTATCCTCATTATTTTCTGTTAGGGCATTCATTGTAATAGTAATCCTTTCCCTATTCATCCAAATTTGCAACCCCAATAGTATGATTTTATCTCTTCCCAATAGATTACTGCCTGTCTCGGAAGAAAATAGTAATTATCCTTGAATTTGTCTATCTTTATTTTTGTCACGGAGTTAACTAGATCAATCTATGCCCGTGACGGGGGCAGTAGGCCCCTGCCCCCCCACCCCCCCTGGCCCCACAAAATGGGAAGGAAGGAAGGGAGGAAAAAAACAGCGGCAACAATCTATGGAGGTAAACTTATTTTACTAACTATGATATCGGAATGCAAGATAACACAATATAATGCAATCTAATTGAAATTGAGACTAATAAATCAAATAAGATATGAGAGAGAGTTCCTGAGACCGAGTCAAACCTGAAAAGCTTGGAACGGCTAGGAAAGCACCCTCCAGCACCCACTGCCAGGCAGTAAGAGACCGCCCCCCCCGGAAGGGTCAGATCCCATGACTTCCGTAATGTATAGGGGAATAGGTACGTGGAATTGGAGCATTAACACTTTAATTCCAGTACATGATGTTTTGATGTGAAATACTGAAAACCAAAAACCATAAAACCATGAAGTATTGCAGGTTCAAAATCTGACACCATAAATCCCTCCCCTCAAATTCCTGTCACTGATTTGATAATTGCTTCCCTGGAGGAATATAATATGAAGAGGTCCTGCTTGCTCCTGTATCTACCAAGAAGGTCACATCCACCTTTTGGGGTCCCACCTTAAGATTTATCAAGGGCTCTTGGTGAGACCTATAACTAAAGAACCCCTGACCCCCCTACTCCTAATCCTCAAATGCCATAATCCTCCCTCTTCAGCTCTGAGCATTCTCTCCTAAAATGGTCGGGCTGTCCACACTTATCTTTTTGGCAATTCCTGACCTGACTCCAGGGGGCCTTGCCAAGATTGCCTTTGACCCTGCCCAATGTCTCTTCCTCTCGCTCCATTCTCCCTTCCTCCTCCTCATCCTCCTGTCCAGGCATCTCTTCCTCTCACCCTCTGTTGAACCAGGGGCTCCATTCTCTAATGACTTGGTCCACGGTAGAAACCATCATTTTAACTTTTTGCTTTTGTTTCACTTCCTCTTTTTTTACATAAGCCTTTTGTGCTTTTTTCAAATGATACTCTAAGGATTTCTCACTCCATCCATCTACTTTCTGAATCCATCTCTGGATATCTGGCCAGGCTATGGTTACAAAATGAACCTTCAACAAGCCCTGTGCGACTGGATACTGAGGGTTCATCCCTGAATATTGTCTCATCCTGTCCTGTAGTCGCTGTAAAAAGTTACTTGGTGTCTCATCTTTGCCTTGTTGCATTTCAAAGGCTTTAGTAAAATTTTGAGATTTAGGGACCGCTTGTCTAACCCCCTGTACAATTAACTCCTATACGTCCCTCATATTTACCCAGAGTTGAAGGTTACTGTTATGCCAGTTGGGGTCTTCATTGGGAAACTTTTGTTCTGCAGGGATGTTTCTATCACCAGGGGGATTTATCCTCTCCCATTCCTGCATTGCTGCTCTCCTGTAAATAAGATACTTAATATTGACATAGTTTCTGCTCATGAATAAAAACTGAGTCCTAAAATTTGATCCAACTGTTCTGCTGTCAACGGGTTATGGGCTGATTTGGCCCAGTTCCGTGACTAGCGAGGCAGAGGGACCCGCAGATCCGCACCCCGGAAAGGGATAAGGGAAAAGGATAGAGAGATGGGCCTAAAACAAAACAGCAGCAACAATCTGAGGAGAAACAAACTAATTTACTAAATAAGATATCGGAATGCAAGATAACACGCTATAATACAATATACTACAATATAATTAGAATTGTAGCTAATAAATCAAATAAAATGAGAGAGTGTCCGAAAACTGAAGGCCTTACTCTAATGCTGTGGTGAGACAGCACCCGCAACAGAGACAAGCCAGACGACCAAAAAAGAGGAAGGTCAAGTGACCTACGAGCGGCTTTTATCTTTCACTTTGAGCAGAAATGGTAACAGAAAAGGGTCTTCTGGGGAGTGAAGACCTTCTTCTCTTCTGGGGCAGGTACCCAACACTGGAGCATTAACTCTTTAACTCTCAGTACACTACATGATGTTATGATGTGGAATACCGATAACAAAAAATCATAAAACCATGGCATTGACCATAAAACTCCAGCCTCTTGGCCACACCCCAGCCTCACAACTGGAAAACCTTGGCCTCTCAACTATCCTGACCACCAAGATAATACTTTATAGTCTGCTTTTCTTACTTTGGTCCGTGCACGAAGTTGCCTGGTCAATTGTTTTCTGTTGATCCCTGCGCAGTATCAACCCGAGGAGTTAACAACATTCCTCCTATAAATCTGAGGAGTTAACAGCCCCTCTGCTGCAATTCTCATGATTCATAGATTCAGCCTTAAAATCTGTCTCGGTTCCCAGTTGGCCGCCATAGGCCCCACGGTGCAGGACCGCTAAACTCAACATTTCTTTCCCCACAAGAGGAAGGAGGGGAAGACACATTGCCCTCTACATCAAGGAAGGAATGGAATGTGAAGCACTGTTCCTGAAGAGTGGCCATGAGCGAGCAAGGTGAGAGTTAGAGACTGAGGCAACAAAGGGGAACCTTGCAGTTGGGGTCTTCTACAGGCTGCCTGTTCAAGTGGAGCCTGTTGATGAAGCCTTCTTCCTCCAGCTACTGGAGGCATCATGTTCACAGGCTCTGTCAACGGTTTACGGGCTGGTTCGGCCTGGTTCCGTGACTAGCAGGGCGGAGGGATCTGCAGATCCGCGCCCCTGGAAAGGGGAAACAGGGGACCCAAAATAATTGAAAACAGCAGCAACGATCTGAGGTGAAACAAACTAATTTACTAAATATAGTATCAGCAAAATATAATGAGAGAGAGAGAGTGTGTGCGAAAGGTGGATAGGTCTCACCACAATGCTGAGGTGAGAAGTGCAGTCCAGTTGAGCCGATGAAGAAAAGCAGACGGAGACGAGCAGACGGAGAAGCGCAGGCGAAGAAGAGCAGGCGAAGAAGAGAACATCAAGTGACCTTGCCGGGAGTTACATCTCCTTGCTGACCGCAAAGCCCCCTGGGGAATGTAGTTGTTGTTCTCCTCCAGACAGGCACCCGGAACTTGAGCATCCACAGTCAAACATTACATGATGTTATGATGTGGAATACTGATAACCAAAAATCATAAAACTATGACAGGCTCTCGTCCTGTTAGGGAGCTTCAACCATCCTGACATCTGCTGGAAAAGTAGCATGGCGAGCTGTAGGCAATCTAGGAGGCTCCTGGGATGTATCGAGGATAACTTGCTGAGATAGGTAATAGACAGCCTCACTGGAGGGATGCAATGTTGGACCTGTTGCTCACCAATGCAACTGAATTGATTGGTGACATCAGGATTAGAGGATGCCTGGGCTCCCCTCCCCCATTACATCCTTCTCTACAGATTAGAAAGATATGGATTTGACAGGTGAACTGTTTGATGGATGAGGAACTGGTTGCAAGATCGTACCCAGAGAGTGGTGGTCAATGGCTCTATGTCCAGATGGAGATCAGTGATGAGTGGTGTCCCCCAGGGGTCAGTACTGGGAGTGGTGCCCATTAACATCTTCATCAAATACATAGACAGTGGGATTGAGTGCACCAAGAACATGAGCCAGCAATGTGCCCTCGCAGCTCAGAAAGCCAACCATATCTTGGGCTGCTTCAAAAGAAGCGTGATCAACTGGTCAAGGGAGTTGATCCTGCACCTCTACCCTGCACTGGTGAAACCATGACCAGCACGGCTTCACCAGAGGAAGGTCATGCTTGACCAATCTGGTGGCCTTTTATGATGGAGTGACAGCATCGGTGGACAAGGGAAAGGCGACCGATGTCATTTACCTGGACTTGAGCAAGGCCTTTGACATGGTCCCCCACCACATCCTTATCTCCAAATTGGAGGAATGTGGATTTGATGGGTGGACCACTCGATGGATAAGAAACTGGTTGAAAGGACACAGGCAGAGAGTGGTCATCAATGGCTCTATGTCCAGGTGGAGGCTGGTAACGAGCGGCGTCCCCCAGGGGTCTGTCTTGGGACCGGTGCTCTTTAACATCTTTATCAATGACATCGATGACGGAATTGAGTGCACCCTCAGCAAGTTTGCTGACGACACCAAGCTGAGTGGTGCGGTCGACACGGTTGAAGGAAGGGATGGCATTCAGAGGGACCTCGAGAGGCTAGAAAGGTGGGCCCGGGTGAACCTGATGAGGTTCAACACGGCAAAGTGCAGAGTTTTGCACTTGGGCCGGAGGAATCCCAGGCATCCCTACAGACTGGAAGGAGCGGTCCTTGAGAGCAGCCCTGTGGAGAAGGACCTGGGGGTCTTGATAGATGAAAAACTTAACATGAGCCAGCAGTGTGCCCTTGTGGCTCGGAAGGCAAATGGTATCCTGGGCTCCATCAAAAGAGGGGTGGCCAGCAGGGACAGGGAGGTGATAGTTTCCCTCTACTCTGCTCTTGTGAGGCCCCATCTGGAATACTGCATCCAAGTGTGGAGCCCCCAGTACAAAAAAAGACAGGGAGCTGTTGGAGAGGGTCCAGAGGAGGGCCACGAAGATGATCAGGGGACTGGAGTACCTCCCCTCTGAAGACAGGCTGAAGGAGCTGGGCTTGTTCAGCCTGGAGAAAAGAAGGCTGCGGGGTGACCTCATTGCAGCATTTCAGTACCTAAAGGGAGCCTACAGAGGGGAGGGGAATCAACCCTTTGAAAGGGTAGATAACAGCAGGACGAGGGGAAATGGTTTTAAGTTGAGGGAGGGGAGATTTAGGTTGGACGTCGGGGAAATTCTTTACAGAGAGAGTGATGAGGTACTGGAACAGGCTGCCCAGAGAGGTTGTGGATGCCCCGACCCTGGAAGTGTTCAAGGCCAGATAGGATGGGGCCCTGGGCAGCCTGGTCTAGCATTAAATGAGGAGGTTGGTGGCCCTGCATGTGGCAGGGGGGTTGGAGATTCATGATCCTTGAGGTCCCTTCCAACCCTGGCCATTCTGTGATTCTGTGAAACCTCAACTGGAGTACAGGAGAGACATGGACCTGTTGGAGTGTGTCCAGAGGAGGGCCACAAAAATAATCCAAGGCATGAGCCAGCAGTGTGCCCTTGTGGCCAAAAAGGCCAATGGCATTCTGGGGTGCATTAAAAAGAACGTGGCCAGCAGGTCGAGGGAGGTGATCCTCCCCCTCTACTCTGCCCTGGTAAGGCCTCATCTGGAGTACTGTGTCCAGTTCTGGGCTCCCCAGTACAAAAAAGACAGGGATCTCTTGGAAAGAGTCCAGCGGAGGGCCACAAAGATGGTGAAGGGCCTGGAGCATCTCCTCTATGAAGAAAGGCTAAGTGAACTGGGTCTGTTTAGCCTTGAGAAAAGAAGACTGAGAGGGAACCTGATCCAGGTCTATAAATATCTAAGGTGTGGGGGGCAGAGTGGCGAGTCCAGACTGTTTTCAGCAGTGTGTGGAGACAGGACAAGGGGAAACGGCCAGAAACTGGATCATAGGAAGTTCCGCACAACTGTGCGCAAGAACATCCGTATGGTGAAGGTGACGGAGCACTGGAACAGGCTGCCCAGGGTGGTTTGGAGTCGGCTTCTCTGGAGATATTCAAGACCCGCCCGGACACCTACTTGTGCGACCTGGTGTAGGGAACCTGTTTTGGCAGGGGGGTTGGACCCGATGATCTCTGGAGGTCCCTTCCAACCCCTACGATTCTGTGATTCTGTGATTCTGTGATTCTGTGAACATCTCACCTAATGAGGACAGGCTGAGAGAGCTGGGGCTGTTCAGCCAGCGGAAGAGAAGGCTCTGGGGAGACTTGATAATGACCTTTCAGTATGTAAAGGGGGGGATAAGAAAGAAGGGGACAGACTATTCAGCAGAGTCTGCTGTGACAGGGCAAGAGGAAATGGTTTCAAACTAAAAGAGGAGAGATTTAGATTGGATAGGTATACTGAACACCCCTCCAGGTGAAAGCAAACTGTGGCCTGCATTTTGTGGTCAAAGGAATGGAAAAGAAGGCATTAGCAATGTCAGTGGTGGCATACCATTTGGCTGCTTTTGACTCCAGTTCATACTGGAGTTCTAACATGTCCGGCACAGCAGCACTCAGTGGGGGTGTGACTTCATTCAGGCCACGGTAGTCTCCCGTCAGCCTCCATTCTCCACTGGCTTTACGCACTGGCCATATGGGGCTGTTAAAAGGTGAGTGAGTTTTGCTGATCACTCCCTGACTCTCTAGTTGATGAATCAGCTTATGAATGGGGAGCACCGGTGTCCACCAATGCCTTATATTTCTGTGGATCTGATGTGTCAGGCCATCCCATCCACACAGTCCAATAAACTCTATTATCCCTTTCTCCCCCCCGGCTGAGGGCAGGGCCTCTCTATTCATTACTTGCGGTAACTGGAACAACTGCACTGGTGGTTGATCTGTTTTGTAATTCTCTCACCCGTGCTCGTAGTACAGGAGTGGGTTTGTTATGCCACTTCCTCATGTCTTCTCCATGGTCACGTAAGTAACGCCACAAGGCAATTCACGATGTAGGATTCCTTACTGGATCCAGAAAGCATTTCCTTTAATAGCTGAGATTTTTGATGATACAGGTGAGGAGGAGGGTTCATCACCTTTAATTAGTTTGATCAGCTCCTTCAGTAGACTCCTTTGATCATCATGATCTTCATCAGGTGTTTCTGATACTACTACGGGTTTGTCACGATTAATCAATAGAGACAATTTCTCCTCCACTTTATCTAGTCTGTCTGTTATGAGATGAGATGGCTGAAATGGAAGCGTGAGATGGGGTAGCATTTGTTCATAGTTTTGAAGCAAAAGAATCAGTTCAAAAACTGGAGGTCTCCTCTGTTGGTCCTCGTATCTGTCAAACGTTGCTGCTAGTGTACCGATGTACCTCTCTGGTGCTGTTCTTGTGAGTTGCCACCGTATATCGGGCGTACTCCTCACTCTCTCGGGATCGTGGTCCTGGTGTGGATCGTTAGGAACAACATTTCCACCACGGCTGTTTCCCTCAAATACTGGATACCCTTTTCAACTGTATTCCACTTTTTCATCTCAGGCTTCAGATCATCTTTGAAGGGATACCTTTCCTTCACAGCTGTTAACACTTGTTTGCAGAGGGTGATGGCTCCGTCCAAACATCTACTAATCCCTCTGTCAGTAGCTGTGTCTTTGGCAATGGCTCCTAGTTGACAAGCTTCGTTACCATCTAGAGACACGCTGCTGGCCCCGCTGTCCCAACAACGAAGCAACCAGGAAACGAGAGTTTCGTTCGGGAGCCGTGTAAACTCCTTTCTTGAGCCTTGGATTTCAGTCATCTTCAGAGGTCGACGAGTAGTAATAGAGACTTCCTCTTCATCACTCTCTTCTCCATGTGTCTTCATGTTTTCTTTTGCCTTCCCCGATGATGGTGGTTCTGAGGAGGGCCCCTCGCCTGAATCTTCCTCTACCTCCTCCTCCACTTTTTCTTTTTTCCGTTCTAGACATGAGGGTACGCGTTTCCATTTCTTGCCTTCCACAGGGGCAACTGATATTGTTACTGGTGTCTCCTGTGATAGATCGGATTTGACTTGGGGATCTCCCCCTTTGGCTTGAACCTCAGCTCGGAAACTCTCTCTCTCCAGAACAGTATTATATAGAGCTTGGTAAGCACAAGCCAAGCCCCAGATAAGTTGTACCTCCTTAGATCTATGTAAGCCGCACCGTCCCTGACTCAAATACTGGCTTAGTTTCTTGGGATCCCACAGGTGTTCAAGAGTGAAATCCCATGACATTGCGAATCCCCACGCTTCTAAGATTTTTCCTAAACCTCTCCATATTCCCCGCCAGTCAACATTCTCTGGTTTTGGAGGAGACTTTTCCACATAATGTGAATGGAGAGGAATACATTCAGGGAGACTGATAACATGCACAGGGGCATGATCACTAACTCTGCATTCCAAAAATGCGTCAGGAACTGAGAAGAGAGCCTGGAAACCGGTTTGAGCATCGTGTTGTTCGTAAAATTAGCTACTCCATCTGGGATGTAATTGTCAATATTCAAATCATACAATGTTGCATATAGGTACCTGGCAGGTGCCTCCATCTGTGCCCTTTCTTGGTTATATGTATACACAATTCCACAACAGGAAATGATGAACTTAATAAGAGACCAATAAGTTCCATAAAACATAATGGCCTTTAATCCTTTATACAGTGCTTCTAAAATAAAGAGCAGATTCACAGTTGGCAGTTGATAAATAGGGAGAAAAAAAAACGAACAAGAAACACTCGGTACAGTGTCCAGAGTCTGGCAGACTGCCTGGCCTACAATCTAATCTATGAAGGCCAAAGCTAGATCTGCAATTCTCTGGCTTAAAGAAATCCTCTCTTTTTTTTTCTTTTTTTTTTTTTACTGCTAACGTTAAAAGCTTCAGATTGCCCGCATTGTTCACCAAAAATTGTCACGGAATTATCTAGATCAATCTGTGTCTGTGACAGGGGGCAGCAGGCCTTCAGGCCCCCCAGCCCAAAAAAACCCAACAGCGGCAACGATCTAAGGAGGAAACTTAACTTTACTAAATATGATATCAGAACACAAGATAACACAATATAATACAATATAATTTGAATTGAGGCTAATAAATCAAATAAAATGAGATAGAGGGTGTCCGAAACCGAAAACCTTTCTTTGAACTGGAGGCGCACGGCTGGGGAGTGCACCCACACACTGCCAGGCAGCGAGAGAGCAAGAATCCCATGACTTCCTCCCATGACGTATCTTCTCCTCTGAATGCAAAGTCCTCCGGGGTATGTAGTTGTTCTTCTCTTCTGAGAACCAGGTATCTGGAAAGTTGTCAGTCCATGGAACTGGAGTATTAACTCTTTAATTCCCCGTGCTTTACATGATGTTATGATGTGGAATACCGATAACAAGAACCATAAAACCATGACAGTGACCCAGCGTGCTACTTTGAATTTGGGCTACCCCTGTCTTAGGAACATGCATCAGGTCTTTCACCCACTCCTGGATAGGTAGTGCTGTTTTTATTATAACTTTAGCTGTCTGTGTTATTGGCTCCTCTACTTGCAATGCGGAATATACGGCCTGTAATTGTCTCTCTATCATACTAAATTGTTCTTCTGCTCCATGCCAGACCTGGGACTAAAATTGTATTGGAATGCGAATAGAGCCTTGTCATTGCCA
Organism: Crossoptilon crossoptilon; assembly: GCA_036346035.1. Classification (NCBI taxonomy): domain Eukaryota; kingdom Metazoa; phylum Chordata; class Aves; order Galliformes; family Phasianidae; genus Crossoptilon; species Crossoptilon crossoptilon. Next base: position 55,695 of record JARXNR010000044.1, on the reverse strand, counting down.
CATTCTCCACTCAAATCCCTCTTGAGTCACATGCACGTCTAATTTGGTGAGGAGAGTGGGGTCAAAAATGTCTGATGCCTGTACCTATTTTACTGCTACCTTTGTCTGCTGAAAGGTGTCCTGTTTTTGTTGGCCCCAATCCCACACCTGGCTGTTTTTTGCAAATCAATTAAAAGGGCCTTAAGATCTGTGCTAAACGTGGTATAAACAATTGCCAGTATGCCAATATACATAAAAACTCTTGTAGCTGTTTTGGCATAGGGAATGCCTGTATCTTGTCAATAACCGCATTAGGTGGGACTTGTGTCTTACCTGACCAGGCAACACCCAAACATTTGACAGATAATCCAGGTCCTTGTACCTTTTGAGGATTGATGGCCCATCCTTTCTCCTGTAAATAACAAGGCAAAGAGCCTACCAGATTCTCTATTGCAGACAGAGATGTGGAGGTTAGCATTTAATTATCAGTATAATGATACAATTTCACATCAGGTAGTTTGTCCCAATTAGTTAGGTCCTGAGCTATCAATCTGTGACATTAGATTGGACTATGCAGATACTCCTGTGGAAAGACCTGGAATGTCCATTGCCTGTCATGTAAAAGCAAATTGATCTGACTTCAGCAACTGAGATACTAAAAAAGTAATTAGGGAGATCTAAAACGCAATGATAAGTTTCTAACTTATCATGTGTTGAGGGATATGGTCTAGCGAGAACCATGGGTGATAGGTGGATGGTTGGACTGGATGATCTTGTAGGTCTTTTCCAACCTTAGTGATTCTGTGATTCTGTAACTCCTTGCTCAGTGTTTCTAATATGGTGGCAATGTTATGTACAACAGCATGGATAGCAGATATGACTTTGTTTAATTCTCAATAATCTACCGTTATTCTCCATGTCTTATCAGGTTTCTGAACAGGCCATACTGGCACGTTATATGGGCTGTACGCTGTTCTAATAATCCCTGCCTTTTCTAGTTCCAGGATTGTTTGGGTGATCTCTTCATGCCCCCCTGGGAGTTGATATTGTTTTGTATTAGTGACCCAAGGGGGTTGGAGTAAGTGGATTGGATCATGTTTTGCATACCCTTGTAAAATAGGTTTAACTGCTCAAATACTAATCCTCCTGATTCGCAATTGAAATTCCGCTATGTTCATCTGCAATGTTTGTCCCCATAACACATCTATACCTAGTATATACTCCCAAATCGAGGCTACGGCCACAAGATACTCCTGAGGGGGTAAACGGTCAATGCGCAATGTCAGCTGGGTTTAGGTATGTCATGGTTTTGTGATTTTTTGATTGGCATTCCGCATCATAACATCTTGCAGTGCACTGGGAGTTAAAGAGTTAATGGTGCAGTTCCGTGGACTATCTCTAGTTTCTAGTCTCTTGGTCTCAGAAGAGAAGAATGAACTACAACCCCCAGAAGACTTCATTTTTCCGTATCCATTTTCCATTCAGAGGGAAAGATAAAACTGACTGGAAGTCATGAGACTCTCCCCTATCTTTGCTCTCTTTGCCCCCTGGACATTTCGCCCACAGCATTAGAGTAATGACTTCGGTTTTGGAAACTTCCTCTCTCTCATTTTATTTGATTTATTAGCCTCAATTCTAACCATATTGTATTATATTGCATTATCTCACATTCCACTATTATATTTAGTAAACTAAGATTTTCCCTTAGCTTGTTGCCACTTTTTTCCTCGTCTAGGCCCATCTCCCTACCTTTTCCCTTCCCTCCCCGTTTTTCCCGGGGTGTGGGTCCATGGGTCCCTTTGCTCCCTTGTCACAGAACTAGGCCGAATCAGGCCAAACCATGACAGACAGGCACACACTCAATACAAGCACATACACATTCATAGTTCACTTGAGTACCAGCAAGACCCCTCTGTCCTTCTGGTACCATTGCCAGGATACCAAGCCCTCTCAACAGCTTCACAGGTTCTCTACTCAGCAACTTATCCAATTTGATGCTCACTAGCAAACATACATCACTCACACACTTGTCCCACAGGCATGCCACATTAACAAGTCCCCCACTAGCTAGTCCAAGTTGAAGTTTGCTAGTGAACACACGTGCACCAGGTTTGGAGAAGATGCAGGCACTTCACACCCCTCCCCCAGAAGCCATCACAAGCCACACAGACTGTGACTTCTTGTCCTGCTCCAGCCATAGGTGCTGAGTCCTTCACTCACCTCACTCACGCCAGTCCCTAACAGTAGCTGGTTTTCATAGAATCATAGAATCACCAAGGTTGGAAAAGACCTCAAAGATCATCTAGTCCGACTGTCCAAGGAACCACAATGGTCTTTTCCCAGTGTCTGGAGGTTAAAGACCCTCAAAACATCTCATCAATCCATGATGAGATCCCACTCACTCCAGTCGTTGGTCACCTACCTCCTCAGTCTGACTCCAGCAGCTGGCACCCAGTCCACTCTCGCCAATCCCTCCAGTAGCTGGCACCCCAGGATCAAAGTCTGTAGGACCCTCCCTTGATCCAGAGAGCTATGGCCCCTCCAACAACTGACACTAGGACCCCCATTCACTTCAGTAGCTGACACCACAGGCCAGTGACACCGATACCTCTGAGTCTGACTCCAACAGCTGGCACCAACCATACACACAGGTCTTACCAGTATCTGTCACTTAGTCCCTGAAGCACACGTACACATGGTATAGAGTGAGATTATGCAGAGAGAAGAAAAAGATTTAATGAGAAGATAGAAGAAGTTAGGGCAGACTGCAGTGATGAGGTGCAGGGCTCAGCCAGACAAGTATACTGACTGGCCCTGTTTTATGTGCAACTGGCCCCTTTTATATCCTTTTCTCTTTACCCTCCTCTTTATTTCTCCCTGCTCCCCTTCCTCTGTACATGCCTTCGTGGGTTTGTATAGTTCTATCAATTCCTGTACCACTCCTAGTCCCATCCCCCATGTCCTCCCCCGTTTTTTTGGATGGCAAATCAATTTGTGAGACTGGCAAGGTTGTTTCTTGACACTGCCTTAATGTTTGTTTTATGAGATCTATGTCCCAGCGTGTATGTTTGTTTATTGTTTCCCTTTTTCCTTGTCGCAGTTTAGCAGTACTTAATCAGATAGCCCTGCTGAATTTTTTGAATTGTGATCATACAGATACAACTCGTGTGGATCACCATTTTGGGGCCTCCCCAATGCTCAAGGAACGGCCAATGGTTAACGTTCGGAATATGGCCACAGGGCATTGGGAAGGTCCCTTACCACTGATAACTTGGGGTCGTGGATATGCTTGTGTTTCCACAGGGACTGGCCCTACGTGGGTTCCAGCACAATACGTTCGGCCTCATCTCAAGGCAGAAAATAGCATCCAGCCTTTATAATGACTGGGATTGTGTGCTTCTTACTTATCGGTATCGCTTTGTAACTAGTTGTATTGCAAATAACAACATTAGTAATGGTATGACATAGCGAGTGATTTTCCTGTGTTCCCAATGCCGTCTCAAGAATTAGAATCATTAGGCATTATCTAGGTTGTTGTGTGCTTCTTCTATTTTAGTAGTAGATCGAATGTGAATTGAACAGGATTTAATGTTACCAATGCTGGAATCTACAGGAATAGCTCTTTTAATGAATTAGTAACGCTCGGTTATGATGCTATCAGCCTATCGATTAGCCTTTTCTTGATTTGCAAAGACAAAACCTGGAAAAGAATCCCAGGCAAAGGGATGACCCTGTATTATAGAATGATTAACTCTCTTTCATCCCACTAATCAGGATTTTTAAAATATGGCCATGCATCACTTGAGACAAAGGCGCGTGCTAAGAGAGCTAACCTTGGTAGTTTATTTGGTTTTGCAAGCAGGTGTTCCACTTGGGCTCTGTATCACGCACTGGCCACGCGGATGCGGTGTACAAATGGAAAATGCCCTTCAGACCCTGAGAAGAATAAAAGCGGGAGAGAATCTGTGATGGGTGAGAGAGGGAAAAGTGCACTTTGAAGCAGGGGATGCCCTGCTGGCACTGCCTATCGCATCCACCACCAGCGTGTTCCTTCTCTCTCCTTTTTAGCAGTTTGCTATCTCTCAAGGGTCGATAAGTAATAATGCACTAGCTTAGGGAGTTTCTGCTTCCCACTTACGGGACTGTCTAAAATGGATGCCTATGTGTGTGTGTGTGCGCGCGTATGTTGACTAAAAGTCATAACACTGTGCTTCTCTGAATGCATAGTTTGCTTGCCTCTCTGCTCCTGCAACATCCTGCCTCTCAGATCCAAATGTACCTTGAAACAGTACTGCTCAAGCTTTAGCCACATTCACCAAGTTAGGTTGCTAGCCATCTAAAGAAAGTAATGCCCCTAGTGATACTCTATCACATTTGCCCACTAATATTGATTCTACCTGACATGCAACTTCATAAAGTTGTACGACCGTTCATTTTCTATTAGCCCAAAGGCATGGTTGTGAGCACTCTAAAAGCATTTGTTGTACCAATTTTAGTGATCGTTCAAAATCAGTATATCAGAGTATATGAAAGTTGAAGACTTTCTTCTAACCAGTTACAGATTAACACAGAATGGGACCCTCAGGGATTTATTTCCAGGTTGCAGAAACTTGGGCTGCAGGCCAAACGTGTTTGTTCTTTTTAGTGGGTTTAACAGTATTTCTTGTCGTAATCCTATGTTTGCCTTGTCTCCTTTCTCATGTTTAGAGTATTGTCAATTGAGGCCTTGATTGAGTTATAATGATTATGTTATTAATATAATTAGTGTTATTATTTTATAGTATGGTAGAAGTTTGCAAATAAACAAAAAAGGGGGAATGGTGGGAGTACAAGGACTGTACAGAGCAGCAGCTGTGGAGCAAGATAAACAGCAGGAGAACCAAGGACACCTTTAGAAGAAGAAGGAACAGCTCGCGGCTCTGACTGGCAAGCACCTGTATGAACGGTTGAGGAGTGTTTGTAGAATGCTCTGATGACATGTAAAGGTGGATGGGAAAGTTGTAGGGGTGGATGGGAAAGCTAGAGAAAGAAAACTTGTGAAGGTATATAAGTGATGTGAGAACTTGTAATAAATGATTTTGATCATTCACGCCTGAGCCCGTGCATCAGACGCTGCATTTCCCTTTTTCCTTGTCCCAGTTTAGCAGTACTTAATCAGATAGCCCTGCCGGAATAAACATTCTCACACTACTCCTTTTCCCCTTTTCCTTAATCATTTAGTGCATTTCATCGGGTTTGTTTCTGGTCATTGTCTTTGTAAACACTGATTGATCAAAATTTGTTTGTTCTCCCCCCTTTCCTCCTCAATCCAGTTTTGCAGGGCCTTTAGTCAGACAATTTTACTTCAAAGAATAAACATTTTCATATTACACATATCCTTACAAAAATATTATTTAATAAATCAATTGAATTAATAATTAATTTTTAAATATGAATATAAAGTAATTAAACAAAAGCAAAAGTCATGTTTGGGCTCCTCTGCTTTACCAGGCTGCAGAACAAGTTCAGACGCGTGGGGGGGTGGGGGGAGGGGAGGGGGAAGGAGGATAGGGGAGGGGCACCCAAAGGATGAGCAGGCGTGGGCAAGTCAGAACATGCCCAAGGACTATGGATCCCACCTAGAAGTCCTACCAAGGGGACCCTTGGCATAAATCCTGTCACATGCAAAGAAGAGACTGATCCTGTGAGCTGGGCTGAGAGGCCCCTGCATCTGGGCTCAACCCACCAGGATGACCATGCAGGATTACTAGGGCAGACTTTGGGCTTTGCATGGTGCTGCAAGACAGGCAACACTGTCTGTGAAAACGGAAAACCAGAACAAAATGCCAGCTTCAGAAGAACATGTGCATGGAGACAATAAAGAAAAGACCCAAAAGGGATCCCCAAAAAGACCAAACAAACAAGAAGAATTGACCAACGTGCCTGTGAACCACCAACTAGATTTTGAGGTAAGTGTAATGCAGAGAGTGAGTGGTGGTGGAGGAGATTCCTTTCCCAATAACTGTGGGTTAGTAGTCTTATAGTCTATAGCCTTATAGTCTTGTAGTCTTAGAACTACCTGTAAAGCCATGATGAGGCGCAGGCTGGTGCTATATATGTTTCCTTGTCCTTAGGTTGATGCTGCAAATAAGAGGCAGAGGACCAAGCATGCAGTTGAGACTGTCCTGTTAGAGTGTCCTGATTCCTGCAAAAGCAGCAAGACCTGGGCTTTGCGACACAGACTGCAGCCCCATGCTCTTAGAGACCACAGCTACTGCAGAAAGAGCAAGCGGATCAGTAAGAGCAATATGGGTATTGCAGAACTGAAAGACCATGACTATTATCTGGTACAGAGGAGTAGCCATCAGGATGCTGTCGATAAAAGGGCTGGCAGTAGTAGCATGACAGAGGCTATCCCAAGTCAGGGAGATTGTCATACAAGTGCTAGCTGTGCTCATAAGGCTGTGCCTAATGTTCACAGGACATCGAAGCAAAACACAAATTTACAAACAAGGCCATTAATTAGTACAGATAAGCCAGATTTTTGGGGGGTGTAACAGTAAGCAAATGGTTTTAGCTCTCAAAGACCATGATTCTTTTCAAGCACAGAGGAGTAGCAGGCAGGATGGTGGTGACAAAAGTGCTGGTGGGGCTGTTGGTTCTGAGGCCTTAGCATACAAGTAAGCAAAACAGAAAAAATAGAATCATAGAATCCTTAGAGTTGGAAGGGACCTTTAAAGGTCACCTAGTCCAACTCCCCTGCAACGAACAGAGACATGCACAGCTAAATCAGGTTGCCCAGGGCTTGATCCAGCCTTGCCTTGAAAGTCTCCAGGGATGGGGCATCAACCACATCTCTAGGCAACCTGTTGCAGTGCCTCATCACCCTCACTGTAAAAGACTTTTTCCTTATAGCCAACCTAAATCTACCCTCTTTAAGCTTGAAGCCATTTCCCCTTGTTCTATCACTACTGACCCTTGCTAAAGAGTCTGTCCCCTTCTTTCCTGTAGCTCCCCTTTAGATATTGAAAGGCCGCTATCAGATCACCTCAGCGCTTTCTCTTCTCCGGGCTGAACAGCCCCAGCTCTCTCAGCCTGTCCTCCTAGGAGAGGTGTTCCATCCCTTGGATCATTTTTGTGGCTCTCCTCTGGACACGCTCCAACAGGTCTAAGTCTCCCCTGTACTGAGGACTTCACATCTGGATGCAGTACTCCAGGTGAGGCCTCACCAGTGCAGAGTAGAGAGGCAGGATCACCTCCATTGACTTGCTGGCCACACTTCTTTCGATGCAGCCCAGGACTGCTAATTAGAAAAACTAAACAAATTTTGTGTCACTGCAAGTGTCTTTTTGACAAGGGGTTACGGGGACTACCACAAGGACCCTTAAATGCAAACTGTTTTTCTGAATGTGACGGGCCAGTGAACTCATCTCCCATGAAGCTAGAAGATGACCCTCTTGAAGGGTCTTCCTGGTTACTGCAGTCTCCTGTAGAGCAAGCAGCTGTCAAACACAATGAATATGTTTCCCTGGGGAGGCTGCCTGTTGGAATCCCAAGTCCTGAGGGGGCCCTGGGCAGTCTGGTCTAGTATTAAATGTGGAGGTTGGTGGCCCTGCCTGTGGCCGGGGGGGGGGGTGGAGATTCATGATCCTTGAGGTCCCTTCCAACCTGGGCCATTCTGTGATTTGAAAGCTCAGCTTTACCACCACCCTCAAGTGTAGCAGGGGCGGTGAAAGAAGCACCAGTCCACTTCATGGCTTCTGTAGAGCATGATAATCAGTGGGACAGGCCAAATCAGAGGTTCGGAGCTAGGCAACATGTAGTAGAATACAGGTTTGTTAATTTAGATCAGGTATTGCTAAATGAAACTTGTGAAACATTTGTTTGGGGCGTAGAGCAAATTTTTGATCACTTATGGCACCTGTTTGAAACCTGATGATTACACTCAGCTCTGTCTTGAAGCTGCCAGCATCCATGACTCTGTATTCTCCTGCTATTAATCAAAACAATATGGACACTGCAAAAATTTTAGACTGTGTCAGGACTCCCCTGAAAAGTAAGAAATAACTGTGTTTTAATCAGTCCTTCTGCCTGGCTGTCATTATTGTGAAAGCTGCTGAGAGTGTGATACGCAGAACCCAGTCCAAAATTATAGACAAAAGGAGACGTGTTTCACTAGATCAGGTTGCTCAAAGTCCCGTTCAAACCGACTTTGACCACATCTGGGGATGGGAAGCCACAATTTCTCTGGTTAACCTGTTCCAATGTCTATCCACCCACAGTAAAGAATTTCTTCCTAATGTCTAATCAAACCTACCCATTTTTTAGTTTAAAACCATTACCCCTTGTCCTACCACTACATGTTCCTGTAAAAAGTCTCTCCCCATCTTTCTTGTAAGTCCCCTTTAAGTATTGAAAAGCCATAATAAGGTCTTCCCAGAACCTTCTTTTCTCCAGGCTGAACAACCTCAACTCTCTTAGCCTTTCTGCATAGGAGAGGTGTTCCAGATCTCTTATCATCCTTGTGGCCCTCATCTGGACTCACTCCAACAGGTCCACGTCCTTCTTGTGCTGGGAGCCCCAGAGCTGAAAGCAGTACTCCAGGTGGGGTCTCAAGAGCACAGTAGAGGGGGAGAATCACCTCCCTCAGCCTGCTGGTCACACTTCTTTTGATGCAGCCCAGCACGGAATTGGCTTTCTGGGCTGCAAGTGCACATTGCCAGCTCATGTCTTCATCTACCAATATCTCCAATTCTTTCTCTTCAGGGCTGCTTTTGATCTATTCAACTTCCAGTCTGTACTGATACCAGGGACTACCTCAACCCAGGTGCAGCACCTTGCACTTGGCCTATTTGAACTTCATGATGTTCACGTGGGCCCTTAAGGCTGTCAGTGTCCCTCTGGATAGCAACCATTCTCTCATCTGCACCACTCAGCTTGGTGTCATTCACAAAATTGTTGATGGTGCACTCAATCCCTCTATCTACATAATTAATGAAGATATTAAATAGTACTGGTCTCAAGATGGACCCACTCGTTGCTGATTTCCACTTGGACATTGAGCCATTGACATTTGGACATCGCCATCCAGCCAATTCCTTATCAATTGAACAGTCCATCCATGAAACCCATATTCCCACAATTTAGAGGCAAGAATGTTGTGGGGGACTGCATCAAAGGTCTTAGAGAAGTCCAAGTAGATAGCAACCATTGCTCTTTCTTTGTCCACTGTTGCAGTCAGTCCATCGTAGAAGGCCACAAGATTGGTCAGGAAGTATTTGCCCTTAGTGAATTCATGCTGACTGTCTCATATCACTGTTGTCCATATGCATTAACATGATTTCCAGGATGATTTGTTCCATGATCTTCCTGGGTACAAAGGCAAGGCTGACTGTTCTGTAGTTACCAGGGTCCTTCTTTTTACCCTTTTCCACAATGATTGCTGCAGAGACTAGCTTCTGAGCAGGTAAGTCTGCGCTGGCAAGGGATCTGGAGTAAAAAGGCCAACCAAAAGGCTCTTTTTAAGGCTTTTTTAAGGCTCTTTCGAGGCTAGCAACAGCACCACGCTTGTGCTGGGGAGCTGGCTGCTAGTGGGCAGGCTCCTGAGTCACCAGGGGTAGAGCCAGCACATTAGCAGCACAGTTTAAACACCCACCCTTAACCTTCACACCTGATAATGAGCTTTAAATAGCTTCGAGGAGGGTGGAAACTAGCTTCCACCGTGAAATGCACCAGGTGAGAAGCTATTGTTTCTGCTAACTGTGAAAGAGGAGGTTGAGTGAGTGAGTGAGTGAGTACAGTCCACACTTCCCATAGGGTGCTACATCTGTGCGTGTGGGAGGTGGGTCTAGTGGTAAGAATTGTAAACTTTGGTCCCTCCTTGCTCAAGGAGCCCGGCTTTCATTTCTTTGGTAGTCTCTGAGACCACAGGCCAGAACATGGTCTCCACTAGACAGCGGGCTTATTCTAAGAAGTCTGTGGCAACCCAGACGGAGAGCTTGCCAAGAAATATTGCTATTCAGGTCTCTGGCTGCAGGGAGTGCCTGAGCCTGCTGCTGCTCGGGGAGAGTGGCAGGGACTCCACCTGTGCGAGATGTGAGCAGGTGGACGAGCTGCTCAGCCTGGTGGTGGAACTCAAGGAGGAGGTGCAGAGACTTAAGACCATCAGGGAGTGTGAGAGGGAGATCGACTGGTGGAGTGACTTGCTGGCTTACCAGAAAGAAGGGTTCCAGGAAAATACCCCCAGAAAGGTAGTGGGCCCCCTGCCCTGCCACAGTCGGGCTGACCTGACTGATGAGGAAGGTTGGAAGAAAGTCCCTACTTGGTGTCACAGGAGATACCCCCGCCTGCCTAGCCCGCTTCCCCAGCTCCCTGTAAGCAACAGGTTCCAGTTGCTAGAAGTTGAATGGGAGGTGAGTGGAGAGGATCTGCCTAGGAGAGAGCCTAGGGCGAGGTGGTCACCCCCACGCCTTAAGACTGCCTCTGACAGGAAAGAAGGGTGATCGTGGTGGGTGACTCCCTTCTTAGAGGAACGGAGGGCCCCATATGCAGACCTGACCTGGCCCGTTGGGAAGTGTGCTGCCTTCCTGGGGCTTGGGTCAGGGACATAACTGGGAAACTCCCTAAGCTGGTTAGGTCATCAGACTACTTTCCATTGCTCGTAGTTCAGGTGGGCAGTGATGAAATTGCTCAGACAAATCTACGAACTATGAAAAAAGATCTCAGCCGTTTAGGGCGTTTAGTTCAAGGAGCGGGAGCTCAAGTAATCTTCTGCTCTATACCTTCGGGGGTGGGCAGTAAGGAACACTGAGTGGGATTGGAAAGCACGAGCAATGAATAATTGGCTCAGAGGCTGGTGTCGAGCCAGAAACTTTGGATTCTTTGATCATGGGGCAGTTTACTCAGCCCCTGGCCTGTTGTTTGTCCGTGGAACCCGCCTATCTCTAAGGGGGCAACGAATACTAGCGCAGGAGCTAGCGGGGCTTATAGAAAGAGCCTTAAGCTAGCTATGAAGGGGGAAGGGGACAAAACAGGTCTCACAAGAGATGAGCCTAGGAGAACGATGATTAAGCTGGGGGGGAGGCAGACGACTCGACTGAAGTGCATCTATACCAATGCACGCAGCATGAACAACAAGCAGGAAGAGTTGGAAGCCATTGTGAGTCAGGCTAATTATGATCTTGTTGCTATTACTGAAACATGGTGGGACCACTCCCATGACTGGAGTGCTGTGATGGATGGTTACAAACTCTTCAGAAGGGATAGACGAGGAAAGAAGGGTGGTGGTGTGGCCCTTTATATCAAAGACTGTTTTGATGTTGAAGAGCTTGGGCTTCGTAATGACAGAGTTGAGTGTCTATGGGTAAGGATCAGGGGGAAGGCCTGTAGTGGCGACATCTTGGTGGGGGTCTGCTATAGACCGCATAACCAGGATGAAGAGTTGGATGAAGCTTTCTATGAGCAGCTCGCGGAAGTCACACGATCGCCAGCACTTGTTCTCATGGGAGACTTCAACTTCCCTGACGTATGGTGGAAGTATAATACAGCACACAGGAAGCAGTCCAGGAGGTTTCTAGAGTGCGTGGAAGATAGCTTCCTTATGCAACTGGTAGGAGAGCCTACCGGGATGGTGCCCTGCTAGACCTGATCTTCGCTAACAGAGAAGGACTGGTGGGAGATGTGAAGGTTGGGGACCGTCTTGGGCAGAGCGACCATGGAACTGTACAATTCTCTATTCTTGGGGGTGTCAAAAGAGTGACCAGCAAAACTACTTTCTTGAACTTCCAGAGGGCAGACTTTGATCTGTTCAGGGCGCTTGTAGCACGGGTCCCTTGGGAGTCGCTTCTTAGGGGTTAAGGGGTCCAGGAAGCCTGGACGCTCCTCAAGACAGAAATCTTAAAGGCGCAAGAACAGGCTGTCCCTGAGTGCCGTAAGGAGTAGACGACCGGTGTGGATGAGCCGGGAACTACTGTTGAGACTCCGGGAGAAAAAGAGTCTACGTCCTCTGGAAGAAGGGACAGGCTAGCTGGGGAGATTACAAGGAAGTAGCTAAGGTATGCGGGGTGGAAGTTAGGAAGGCAAAAGCCCAACTTGAACTCAGACTGGCCACTGCAGTAAAAGACAATAAAAAATCCTTTTATAAATATATCAATGGCAAAAGAAGAACCAAGGACAATTCTCATCCTTTACTTGATGCAGCAGGGAATGTGGCCACTGAGGACAAGGAGAAGGCTGAGGTCCTCAATGCCTTCTTTACGTCTGCCTTTAATAGGCAGACCAGTTATCCTCTGGGCATTTTATGCCCTGATCTGGAAGTCTGGGACGCTACTCAGAAAACACCCCCAGCGATTCAGGTGGAGACAGTCAGGGAGCTCCTCCTCCATCTGGACTGTCACAAGTCCATGGGACCGGATGGCCTACACCCTCGGGTGCTGAGGGAGCTGGCGGGGGTGATTGCTGAGCCTCTCTCGGCCATCTATCAGCGCTCCTGGTTAACTGGAGAGGTCCCAGAGGATTGGAGGCTTGCTGATGTGACTCCCATCTTCAAGAAGGGCCGTAAGGAGGATCCGGGGAACTACAGGCCTGTCAGCCTGACCTCGGTACCGGGGAAAGTAATGGAGCAAATCATCTTGGGGGAGATCGCACGGCATGTGTGTGGTGTCCAGGGGATCAGGCCCAGCCAGTTCATGAAAGGCAGGTCGTCCTTGACCAACCTCATCTCCTTCTATGACTGGGTGACCAGCCTGGTAGATGAGGGAAAGGCTGTTGATGTAGTCTACCTGGACTTCAGCAAAGCCTTTGACATGGTCTCTCACAGGCTGCTTCTGGGGAAACTTGCTGCCCGCGGCCTGGACAGGTACACATTCCTTTGGGTAAGAAACTGGCTGGAGGGCCGTGCTCAACGGGTGGTGGTTAATGGAGCGAAGTCCAGCTGGCGATCTGTTTCAAGTGGTGTCCCCCAGGGGTCGGTACTGGGGCCCATCTTGTTTAATATCTTTATTGATGACCTAGACGAGGGGATTGAGTGTACCCTCAGTAAGTTTGCAGATGACACCAAGTTGGGAGGTGGTGTGGATCTGCCTGAGGGTGGAGAGGCCCTTCAGAGGGACTTAGATAAGCTGGATCGCTGGGCTGGGGTGAATGGGATGAGGTTCAACAAGGCCAAGTGCCGGGTCCTGCACTTTGGCCACAACAACCCCATGCAGCGCTATAGGCGTGGGGACAAGTGGCTGGATGATTGTGAAGAGGAAAGGGACCTGGGGGTGTTGGTTGATGCTCGACTGAACATGAGCTGACAGTGTGCCCAGGTGGCTAAGAGGGCCAACGGCATCCTGGCCTGCATTAGAAATAGCGTGGCCAGCAGGAGCAGGGAGGTGATCATCCCCCTGTACTCAGCACTGGTGAGGCCGCACCTCGAGTACTGTGTTCAGTTTTGGGCCCCTCACTACAGGAAAGACATTGAGGCCCTGGAGTGTGTCCAGAGAAGGGCAACGAAACTGGTGAGGGGTCTGGAGCACAAGTCTTATGAGGAGCAGCTGAGGGAGCTGGGATTGTTTAGTCTGGAGAAGAGGAGGCTCAGGGGAGACCTCATTGCACTCTGCAACTTCCTGAAGGGAGGTTGTGGTGAAGAGGGGTTTGGCCTCTTCTCCCAGGCAAGGAACAGGACCCGGGGAAATGGCCGCAAGTTGTACCAGAAGACGTTTTGGTTAGACTTAAGGACATCCACAACTTCTCTGGGCAATCTGATCCAGTGCCTCACCATCCTCTTAGTAAAACATTTCCTCCTAAAATCTAATCTAAGTCTCCCCTCTTTTAGTTTAAGACCATTTGCCCTTGTCCTATCACTATCTGTTTGTGTAAAAAGTCAGTCTCGCTCCTGTTCATAAGCTTCCTTTAAGTACTGGAAGACTGCAATGAGGTCTCCCTGTAGCCTTCTCTTCTACAAACTGAAAAACCCCAGCTGCTTCAGCCTTTCTTCATCGGAGAGGTGCTTCAGCCCTTTGATCATCACCATAAGGCCTCCTCTGGACCTGCTCCAACAGTTCCATGTCTTTCTCGTGCTAAGGGTCCCAGACCAGGATGCAATACTTCAGATGGGGCCTTACGAGGGCAGAGTAGAGAGAGACAATCACCTCTCTTGCCCTGCTGGCCACCCCTCTTTTGATGCAGCCCAGGATACATTTGGCCTTCTGGGCTGCAAGTGCACACTATTAGCTTGTGTCAAACTTTTCATCCACCGGAACCCCCAAGTCCTTCTCTGCAGCGCTACTCTCAACAAATTCTTCTCCCAGTCTGTACACATATCTGGGATTGCCGAGATCCAAGTGCAACACCTTGCACTTGGCCTTGTTGACTATCATTAGGTTCACTTGGGCTCACTTCTCAAACTTGTTCAGGTCCCTCTGGATGACATCCCTTCCTTCTATTGTATCAACTGCACTGCTCAGATTAGTGTCATTAGCGAACTTGCTGACAGTGCACTCAATCCCACTATCTACGTCATTGATGAAGATGTTAAAGAGTATCGGTCCCAAGACGGACCCCTGGGGGATGTTATTCATCACCAGCCTCCACCTGGACATACAGCCATTGACCACAATCCTCTAGCTGCTACTCTCCAGCCAATTCTTTATCCACTGTAGAGTCCACCATTTAAATACATCTGTCTCCAATTTAGAGATAAGAATGTAAGGTGGGGCCATATCAAATGCCTTGCAGAAGTCCAGAAAGATGACATCAGTTGCTCTTTCTTGGTCCACTGATACAGTCTGTGTGGAAAAATACAGATCACAGCCTGAACAGGTGACAAGCCCATGAGAAAGGTCTCATTGTTAGCTTGGGAACACAAGCAACCTGCCTCAGCCTGCGTTCCTGCACGTAGTCACGCTAGAAAAAATTTTGCTCAAATAGGTTTGCTCAATTATCTTTGTCCCAAACAGAGACAGAAGAGAGTCTCCAGCTTTCTTTATTAAAATAAAGGGAGAGACTCCTGGGGGCATTTCCTGGTAGGATCTCTTAAAGTTTTGGACTTGGCAGGTTGCCTTTTATTCTAACTTCTTGATCACACTGTCCCTTCCTCATTGGCTGAAGTACTCAGAGGTTACAGACTTCCCAGACCGCCTAATGCACGTTACCCCTTGTATGTGACCTAGTAGGCCTGCGCAGTAAGTCCAAAGTTCATAAGTTCAAGTTGTCTATAGACCTTTGTAACTAAAACCTTATTTGGTGAGAGTGTACAGACTGAGTGGAAAGGAATGTGCAAGCTTCTGCACAACGACTTGTGAGCAAGGGCGTCTTGTTCACAAGTCTCTGCGTAAATGATTTGATTTGAAAGGGCATCTTCAAGCTGCTTTTATGTCAGTTAGAAGAAACTTGTTCATGTGAAATTGCTCTGCAGCTGTAACTAGCTGTAACTAGGTATCTTTGTTTTCTGCGAATGACCTTGCATATCCTGATACGCAATGCTTTATTGTCCCCTGCTGTTATATATATGGCCACCGTACTAAGGGGAAGCATGGACACTCTGCTGGCTGGCCGCCCCTGGTAATGAGGACTTCGAGGGCACTCTACTGGCCGGCTGCCCCCAGTAATGTGAGCATCTCTCTACTAAACTGATGAATATTAATTTGCCTCCACATAAGGTTTTCTGCATAAACCTTATGCAGAAGTGCTGGCTTTTTTGCATAACAATTGGCGTAGCCGGCAGGTCCCAGGGAAAGTATTGCTCCAATGGGGAGGGAATTGATCTGCTGGAGGAAATCCCAAGTCTGCTGGGGGACATCCCAGGGTGTAAATGAAGCTCCATGTGGTATGCAGTCACCCAAGTAATAGAGAAATGGGGACTGCCGTGAGAGTATGGGGGCACCCTGAAATCGCCAAAGGAATTGTTTGCGTTTTTAGTAACAGAAAGGATATCAACCAAGATGAGAAAGGAGGGCACTGAATCGGACTGTGTCTGAGTTCCGAGGCAGGTGATCATGGCTGGGTTCCTCTTGAGCTAGCCTCCTCCCCCTCGTTAGAGTTAGTGAAAAGCTGTAACATATGCCTACCACGGAAAGGGCAGTGTCACAGTTCGATCTGGTTTCCATGACGAGGACCCTATTCTCTATTCAGGCAGCAGTGTCTTTTCTTGTTGTTGGTATTCCACATCATAACATCATGTAAAGCAGTGGGTGTTAAAGAGTTAATGTTCTGGGTCTGTGGACTGCCTTTTTTGGGCATTTTGATTCTCAGAGGGGAGGGGAGGAGAGGAGTGGCATTCCCCAGAGGACTTCTTGCCCAGAGGAAGAAAGGGTGGAGCTCCTGGCAGGACACCAGCCCCTCTCCCTCTTGCTTGCTCTCCCGATCCGTGGCAGAGAAGCACGTGGTTCCTCTGCAGTCTACAGATAAGGCCCTGGTTTTGGACACTCTCATTTTGTTTGATTTTGTTGGATTTAGTAAATTAACATTCCTCCTCAAATCGTTGCCTTCTCTAATGCCTACATCGGATGTTGTAGAGCAAACGAAGGCAATGACAGAGCCTTTATTTGAGGAATAGGTGCTACAGGAAAAGACATCCAAGAGGAATTAACTCACTCCTCCCGGTAACAGTTTGGAGAAAGGGACGAGCTGAGGAATGTGACCCTCCCCCGTTCGTACCATCGCGCCGCAGCAGAGAAGGGCGGGGGAAAAGGGGGACCCACGCAGACTCAGATGGCATGGGAAGTATCTGCGGTGACAGAAGGGGTGGTTCTAGACCCCCTCCCCCGCCTGCTCCAGGCACTCACATACTCACGTAGCTCACCCATTGGTTCAGGCTGTGACCTTGGAATTCCACTACACTCCACCCCTTCGCAACATGAACCAATGACTGAGCAAATGTACATCGCGACGCATGTACATGTCATAGTTTTGTGATTTTTGGTTTTCGGTATTCCACATCATAACATCATGTGGGGCACTGGGAGTTTGACTGTTAATGCTCAAGTTCTGGGTACCTGCCCAGAAGAGAAGAAGAACTACATTCCCCAGGGGACTTTGCGGTCAGAGAGAGGAGATGTAACTCCTGGCAAGGTCACCTGATGCGCTCTTCTTCGCCTGCTCTTCTTTGTCGGCTCTCCTCCCGTCTCCCTGCTGCTCAACTGGACTGCACATCTCACCTCAGCATTGTGGTGAGGCCTATCCACCTTTCGGACATTCTCTCTCTCATTATATTTGATTTATTAACTTCAGTTTTAATTATATTGTATTATAGTGTGTTATCTTGCATTCCGATAATGTATTTAGTAAATTAGTTTGTTTCTCCTCAGATCGTTGCCGCTGTTTTTAACTATTTTGGGGTCCCCTGTTCCCTTTTTCCGGAGGCGCGGATTTTGCAAAATCCCTCCGCCCCGCTAGTCACGGAACCGGGCCGAACCAGCCCGTAAACCGTTGACAGTGCAATACCCGCCGCAATGTAGAATGTTAAGACAATAAAGGCAATTATTGGCAGTCTTTTCCACGGTTCTGTTGGGCCAGTACTTGATTTTCTTTCTCCAGGCATATCTTCTTCAAGGACCAGTAGCAGTTCTGATTCATGCTCGCCAGTTCCCAAAAGTTCAGCAGTGCACCACAGGGTGTCACGATGTTTCCTCATGGACACTGGAGCATGCTGGAGTGATGTTGCTCCTGCCGTCTGTCCTGTGAACTTATAACCTCAAGGGGAGTAAGACAGATGTTTAATAGGTACGAGGAGGGGTAGGTCTGCCCTCCACGGTAAGATACAGGCTGTATTTCGGGTCTTGAGTCAACACCTTGGCCTGTATCGGAGCACGTCCTGGTCTTCAATACCACACCCTTTGGCCTGATATCTGTGGCTGAATCACTATATCAGGTACCAAAGGGGTGAGTTTTAATTTGCCACGTGGACATTATTAATGTCCCCTTTGCAATGAAAACAGGGGTGTCAACTACTACCTCTGCTGGCCATGCACCGATTACTGGAGGGCTTAACTGATCCCCCAGCCTCTAACAATCTCCCCCAAGGTGCAAGGAGATCACACCATTTTGGTCCTGCTTGCACCTTCCACGGCTATTTTACCTTGTGTCTCCCAGGCTCTAGGTCCTCAGGGGCAGGGAGCAGAAGATTATTCATGGTGCCAACTTGTGGCTTGAGCGAGGTGTCCTTGCCTGTAATTTGTATCCTAAGCGGGGAGGCCCAAGTTGTCTGCAACATTCTTAAAGCACTGGGTCTGCCATCTCTTGGTCTCTCATTCAAGTCTCGCAGGGTTTCGTAAAGCCTCTTGGTCCACCCCTGCAAGGACTGTGAATCTGGGTTGGACCAAATATACCCAGCACCTGGCCCTGTTTAACAGCTATTTTTGCTTGCTGGAAGGCTGGCTTCTTGTTCCATTCTACCCCAATCCCATACTTGGCCTTTTTTCGTTAATCTGTATAAAGGTTTTAGCAGTTGTGCTAAGTGGGATATAAAGGATCGCCAGTATCCTAATATACCCCAAAATTCCTGCAACTGCTTTGGTTTTGTGGGAACCGGGAACGCTTGGATCTTATCTATGATTGCACTGGGTAACACCTTAGTCTTACCTGACCAGACAACACCCAGGAATTTAACTGATAGCCCTGGTCCTTGTACTTTTTGTGGATTTACAGCCCATCCTTTTTCCTCTAAATAAGAAATCAAAGATGGTACTGCCTTCTCTAATGCCTCGATCGAATCAGACGTTAGCATCAAATCATCGATGTAGTGGTACATTTTGACAGTAGATGGCTTGTTCCAATTTGCCAAGTCATGTGCTACCAAGTTACGACAAAAAGTAGGTGAATGCACGTATCCCTGAGGTAGCACTTGAAAAGTCCACTGCCTGCCCTCCCATGTGAATGCGAACTGGTCTTGAGATTCCTTAGCAATTGGAATGCTGAAAAATGCGTTTGCTAGATCCAGAACGCAGTTATATGTTTCTATTTCTCTACTTAATGTATCCATGAGGGAGGCGATGTTGGGTACGGCTGCATGGATCGGCGGCATGACTTTATTTAGTTCTCTGTAGTCTACTGTCATTTGCCACGTACCATCTGACTTCCTGACTGGCCATATAGGGGAGTTGTATGGGCTGTGTGCAGGTCTAATGATCCCTACTCTCTCCAGCTCCTGCACAGTCTTGGTAATCTCTTCTTGCCCACCTGGGAGTCTATACTGCTTTGTATTTGTGATCTGGCGCGGTTGTGGCAAACAAACAGGTTCAATTTTTGCATGACCCCTTATAATTGCCTGCACCACACGGATACTAATACATCATTTGCTTAATCTTAACTCTCCCACAGTGGTTTGGAGAGTCAGACCTGACAGGATGTCTATCCCCAATGTGTACTCTGGAATTGGGACGATAGACACCCTGTACTCCCGGGGTGGTAGACGCCCAACCCCCAGTTTCAACCATGTCTGGGTTACGGGGATCATCTGCCCCCCGAACCCACCTATCATTGCCTTAGTGCCTGAAAATTGGTTTGGGTCACCGTATATAATTGATGTTTCTGCCCCAGTATCTACCAGTGCCATAACCCGCTGCGCATTTTTTCGGGACCAATGAATTGTTAGTTCGACGTAGGGTCTCCGGTCCCCTCTAGAGACCCTAGTCTTGGGGAATTTTGGCTCCTCTGTCATGCCATCAGCTCTGCAATCCCTAAGTCTTTTTCCTCTGATGGCTCGACTGTGTCTGCCCGGGCCACCTGAGGAGGTTTTCGTTTTTTTGACGGGATATGAAGTCTTCTAGATTCCACGTGTTTTGTGGAATTCGTTCTATGAGTCTAACTCCTTCCCTTTTAGGAGAGCGTTGGAATCTCTGACTGTTTGGTAACTGTTTCCATAGTTGTAATAAGACCTGATTAGGCTGTCCATCAATCTTTTGAAATTGAACTCCCGCTCTAATCAGGTCATTGAACATTTGTTTTCTTGAGACCCTGATGGGTCCAGATTGAATTACCTTAGGGGCAGGTCTCCTAGGTCGTGGTGGTGGATGGATCTCCGACTTTTCCACCACCATTCAGACATTGCGCCTGGCCCGTAGACACTCTGTCTCCCCCAGATCTGCCACCAATTGGGCGGCCTGTTGTATTATGGCCTCTGAGGCCACTAGGGGATTCAGTATGGATACCAAAGTACCATACTGATGTGGTGGAGCTTGCTGCAGGATGAGGTCCCTCATTCCTGCTGAAAATTTCATCATGTCCGGGCTCTCAAAATCCTCCTCCTAGATTGCCTCCTTCATGCCTAATTCTTGAATATAGTTTTGCAAGTCCTCCATAGAGGACCATAGGCCGGTATTTAATGGTATATCATCCTTATTTGTCCATGTTGCACGGCATGCAGCCATTAACCATGTAATCAATGAATGTTTTTCTTCATTATGTTGGACGGCTGCATATAGTCTTTGCCTGAGGGCAGAGTGAGTGGTAATGGATGCCAGTTTTGAAATTTCTGGTCCATTCACCACAACGTTTTCTGCCCCCGTGTCATATAACCAGAGCAGCCACGCTGGTGCGCTCTCTCTCGGTTTTTGTCTAAACCGCTGAACTAAATCCATTAATTCAGCTGCTGTGTATGGGCGAGCTGTTACGTGTAGCGTGCTCTGGGCAGGAGGCCACTGGTCAGGGGGCACCCCCGCTGGCCTATCCTGCGTTCTTTTTGTTTTTTGAATTACAACTGGTCGGATCTCAAAGGGATCTAGCTCTAATGGAGCCTCAAGATCCGACCTTTTAGTGCTTTCATTTACAGAGTCCAGTTTCTGTGGATTCTCTTGTACAGGGTCCCCGGTAATTTCTAGAGAGATATTCTGGACTTTTGTAGGGGAATGATAGGATTAGGTTTTTTCCCCCCTCAAAATTGTGACCTGTCTTTCCAGTTCTTCAATACGGTCACGCGGTAGTTGATTTTCATCAGCGGGAGCCGCTTCAGTTATATTTAGCCAGTTCAAGGCCATCAGCAGTGGCCACGCCACCGTGGAGGCAGCTAACTGTCATTCCCAAGTAGTAAGTACGTTTTTGTTAAGACTATTGAAATAGCCAGCCAGGTGGGCTGGGGACTCCTGGGCATTTCCTCTGTCCTGCAGGGGGCCCCATTTTTCAACGATACAAGCAATCCCATGATATGGGGATCCTAGGAATCCCGGGATGTGCCCTGGCAAAACTTCACTCATAGGGCTAGTCTTTTCCCATGCAAACCATCCCATGATATTGTCCAAAAATGTCATGGTAATTACTTTAGGAGGATTATAATTGGGTACCTTTAAAGAGATTTGGCTGCCTGGCTCACCAAAATCGAAGCAAACGAAGGCAATGACTGAGCCTTTATTTGAGAAATAGGTGCTATAGGAAAAGACATCCAAGAGGAATTAACTCACCCCTCCCGGTAACAGTTTGGAGAAAGGGACGAGCTGAGGAACGTGACCCTCCCCCGTTCGTACCATCGCACCGCAGCAGAGAAGGGCGGGGAAAATGGGAGACCCGCGCAGACTCAGATGGCACGGGAAGTATTGTGGTGACAGAAGGGGTGGCTCTAGATCCCCCCCCGCCCGCTCCAGGCACTCGTGTACTCACGTAGCTCACCCGTTGGTTCAGGCTGTGACCTTGGAATTCCACTACAGACGTTAACGTCAGATCATTTATATAGTGGTACATTTTGATGGAAGACTGTTTGTTCCAATTTGCCAAGTCATGCGCCACCAGATTATGACAAAAGGTAGGTGAACGCATGTACCCCTGAGGCAGAGCTTGAAAAGTTCACTGCCTGCCCTCCCATGTGAATGCGAACTGGTCTTGGGATTCCGTAGCAATTAGAATGATGAAAAATGCATTTGCTAGATCCAGAACGCAACGTTATGTTTCTATTTCTCTACTTAATGTATCTATGAGAGAGGCAACATTGGGTACAGCTGCACAGGTTGGCGGCATGACTTTATTTAGTTCTCTGTAGTCTACCGTCATTCATCATGTACCGCCTGACTTCCTGACTGGCCATATGAGCGAGTTGTACAGGCTGTGTGCAGGTCTAATGATCCCTACTCTCTCCAGCTCCTGCACAGTCTTGTTGATTTTTTTCTTGCCCACCTGGGAGTCTATATTGTTTTGTATTCGTGATCCAGCGTGGTTGCGGCAAACAAATGGGCTCAATTTTTTCATGGCCCCTTAAAATTGCCTGCACCGCACAGATGCTAATGCATCTTTCTCTCAATCTGAACTCTCCTGCCATCCGCTGATGCAGCGTCTGATGCACGGACTCAGATGTGAGCAATCCAAATTGTTTATTGGAGGTTCTAACATCCCTTATATACATTCACAAGTTTTCTCTTGTAACTTTCCCACCCACATTTACATGTCAACAAAACATTCCACAAACACTCCTTAGCTGTGCATGCGGGTGCTTATCCAATCAGTGCCATGAGTCGTTCCTAGCCACGCACACTTCCTCCAATCAGGGTCATCATCACACGGCCATCACACAGCTTACTTGATTTTGCTTTTCTCTTCTTCTGGAGATGTCCTTGGTTCTCAGCGTTGCTTTCTCATGCTGTTTTTCTTGCTCCACAGCTGCTGCTCTGAATAGTCTTTCTTGTATTCCCACAATTCCCCCTTTTTTGTTTATTAGCAAACTACTACCATACTACAAAATGATAACACTAATCATATTAATAACATAATCACGCCTTGTACACAGCATCCTGACCGCCTGACTTAGAGCTTTCTCTTTCATTGTATAACACTTTGTAACAGTATTGCTGGATGCATTTAGGTTATCATGACTCGATCAAGGCTTCGATTGATAACATGCTGAACGTAAGAAAAGAGACAAGGCAAGCATAGCATAATGGCAAGAAATGCTATTAAAACCATTAAGAAAAGAGCAAACAGATATTTGGTTCATGGCCCAAGTTCCTGAAACCTGGAAAAGAATCCCTGAGGGTCCCGTTCTGTGTGTACCTATAACTGATTAAAGGAAATCTTCAACTTTTGTATACTCTGATATATTGACTTTGAATTATCACTAAGGTTCATACAACGCATGCCTTTAAAATCTTCATACCCATGCACTTGGGCTAAGAATAAACAATCAATGGCCGCACAATTTTCTCAAGTTGCACGCAGGATAGAAACAACATCAGTGGGCAAGCCTGCTAGAGCATCACTAGGAGCATTACTTTCCTTAGCTGGCTAACATCCTAACTTGGTGAGTGTGGCTAAAGCCTGAGCGGTACTGTTGGTGGAGAACGCGGGCAATCTGAACTGAATCTGAACCTTTTAACATTAGCAGAAAAAAAAAAAAAAAAAAAAAATTCATAAAAACAGAGAGTTGCAGAGCGCTGTAGCTACTGTAGCTAGTTTGTTTTGACCTTCATAGATTAGATTGTAGGCAGGGCAGTCTGCCAGACTCTGAACACCGTACCAAGTTTTTTTTTTTCTTTGTTTCTTTTGTTCTCCTTTTAGCAACTGCCAGCTATGAATCTGCTCTTTATTTTAGGAGCACTGTATAAAGGATTAAAGGCCATTATGTTTAATGGAACTTATTGGTTTCTTATTAAGTTCCAACCATATATAACCAAGTAAGGGCACTGAGGGAGACACACGTCTGGTACTTTAATCCAGTTTGAGAGACCACGTTCTGTGTCTCCTCTTCAGGTTTACAGCCATCTGGATGGTCCACAAGCACTGGTGGTGAAATCCCACTGCACTGCAGTCAAGCGCTTGCGGTAGGAAGCACAGAGTGGCAAAGTGATCTAGGTCATTCTGACATGAACACAGAACCACAGGTCTTCCATCCAAAAGGTCTTAAGGCTGTCCTCGGTGACGTTCGGGGCTGGCGGGAGACCGAGGGCGGCGGCGGGGCTGCCCCGGCCTGGCTGTCACCGGCCGCCCGGGGCAGAGTCCCGCGGGGCGAATCCTCGGGCGACGCCGGCGGCGGCGGGAGGGACGAGCTGCCCAGCGCCCGCTCGCCGCCGCCGCCTTGCAGAGAGTCGATTCGCGGCTGGCCTCGCCGCCGTCGCCGCTACGGCCGGGGCACCGCCGGGCACGGAGCGCCGCCGCCTCGGCCGCCTCGGCCCCCTCTTCCTGCGGCCGCCGGCGACCGCGCCCGGGGCGCAGTCACGCGGAGCAACGCGGAAAAGCCGCCGCTTCGCTCAGCGCCTCGGAGCCCACCGCCGCGCTCCCGCACCGCATCCCCGTCCTCCGAGCACCGGCGGCGGCGCCTCTGCCGCCCGCTCTCCCGCGCGCGCCGCTGCCGCCCGAGCCCCGCTCAGCGCCGCGTCTCCACCGCCAACAAGGGGGAATGATGGTTGGACTGGATGATCTTGAAGGTTTTTTCCAACCTTGGTGATTCTGTGATTCTGTGATACTTATATACAATGTTGTATGATTTGAATATTGACAATTACATCCCAGATGGAGTAGCTAATTTTACGAGGAACACGATGTTCAAACCGGTTTCCAGGCTCTCTTCTCAGTTCCTGACGCATTTTTTGGAATGCCAAGTTAGTGAGCGTGTTATCAATCTCCCTGAAATGTATTCCTCTCCATTTACTTGACGTGGAAGAAGTCATCTCCAAAACCAGAGAATGCTGAATGGCAAGGAATATGGAGAGGTCTAGGAAAAACCTTAGAAGCGTGGGGACCCGCAGCATCATGGGATTTCACTCTTGAACACCTGTGGGATCCCGAGAAACTGTGCGAGTATCTGAGTCAGGGATGGTGCAGCTTAGGAAGATCTAAGAAGGCACATCTGATTTGGGGCTTGGCTCATGCTTACCGAGCTCTATATAATACTCTTCTGGAGAGAGAGAGATTCCGAGCTGAGATCCAAACCATAGGGGGAAGCCTCTGAGTCAAACCTGATCAATCACAGGAGGCACCAGTGTCAATGTCAGTTGCCCCTGTGGAGGGACAGAAATGGAAACGGGTGTCCTCGCATCTAGAACGGAAAGAAGACGACGACACGGAAGAAGTAGAGGAAGATCCAGGTGAAGGGCCCTCCCCAAAACCACTGTCATCAAGAAAGGCAACGGAAAAAAATAAGAGACACAGAGAGGTGAGTGAGGAGGAGGAAGTCACTGTTACCACTACTTGTCGACCTCTGAAGATGACTGAAATCCAAGGCTCAAGAAAGAAGTTTACATGGCGCCCGAACTAGACTATTGTCACCTGTCGCTGTTGGGACACGGGGGCCTGTAAGAGATTATTCTTTTACATCATTGTCTCAAAGCTTGCTGGGGACACAGATGAACAAGTCCAAGCAAGTCCTGGGCAAGGGTTGTGAAATCCTTTGTCTGAGGGACACAGATGGACAAGGCCAGGGGTAATGAGAGAGAGATAAGCCACAGATTAATGGCCAGGAAGCAGTCTTTTGTGTGGGCTTATCTGGAGGGAGATGGCCATCTCAGGAGGTGCTGCACATGACTCTTACCCAAGCGCCCAGGAATGCCACGCTGGGAGAAGAACAAGGATAAAAAGGGGACCTACAACCATGAGGTTTAGGTTTTCTGGCAACAGATTCCTCATGAAGAAGAAGAGGTTTCTGACATGAGAAGCCTCACGACCTGCCTCTCTCCCTCCTGGACTTGCTCTGCGCTCTACCACGATGCTGAAGAAGAACAAAGGTGTCTGCCATCAGATTCAGATTCCTCACTACGGAATTCCTGCATGCTGACAGACTCTCCTGGGCCTGCTACCTGAGTGCTGCTGCTTCCTCCCGGACTGGCTCTGCGACTTCTTCCTGCTACCTGCTTGCTGCCCAAGGCCGGCCACACTGCTGCTGCTCTTCCCCTGATGCTTTTGCCTCGGACCTTCAAAACAGCGTGCAACGGGACCACCGCTGGATCCTGGTGGTGACTATCCCCGCTTTACGCAATTCTTGCTTCTTTCCTATCTTTTCTATCGCCCTCCTTCCCTTCCCCGTCTCCCTGATTAGGATTTATAATAAACTGGTCGGACCAACATTTGAACCGTTGTTTCTTAATCTCACGCCGGGTATACGTATGTTAAAAAGAACCTCCTCTCCCTCCTATAAATTGGAGCGAGACAGGGCCAACAGCGTGTTTCTAGATGGTAACGCAGCTCACCAACTAGGGAGCATTGCCAGAGACTCATCTATCGACAGATTTTTTGTTGGTGATCTCTCTGTTGTTGAGTTTTTTCTGTGAGCCTAGGTCTTCTGAGGTAGGCGTGCTTTTTTCTTTTTCCTTTTGTTACATTCTTGTGTTGTGCTGGTCCTTTGGTTGATTCCTTTGGTGATCTTGGTAGATCTAAATTTTAAAATGGCTTTCTTGTTGAACATCTTTAAGTGGGTGAAGGAGGGATCGTTCTCCCTCTAGATAAAACCCTGCCAGGGCATATCGCAGCATTTCTGGAATTCTCTTATTATGTATTAGCAACTATAATTGAGAAGTGGTGTCCCTTAGGGGATTATGGGAGTAGTTTTTCCATCGCTATCCTGCATGGCGGAGTATTTCTGTGGATTGGATAAAGACATTCTAGTCTCAAGAGAGCGACAACTGGCTGTGTTCACTGTGGCGTGGCCTCTATTAAATGCATTGAATTGCGCGGAACTCTCAAATAACACCTTAGAGAATGAGAATCAATTGCTACATGATCACGTTGAGAAACTAGAACAACAACTTGGTATATTAACAGGGAAAAAAATCAAACTTAACTTTCCCTGTATGACAAATCTGAAATACTGCTTTGGAGAATACCCAGGCCCCTGAATCAATGGACCTGGGTAATCCAAAGGAAAAAAAATTCAAGATCGGGTCTTGATGACCCACTTGAAATGGATTCCTTCAAGATCCGACCTATAGTGATGCTAAGAACAAAAAAGGTTGGATAGACCAGTAGGGGTGCCCCCTGATCAATGGCCCCCTGCTCAAACCCACCATTATGTAACAGCTTGTCTCTATACGGCATCTGAATTTATGGATTTACTATAACGACTGCAACAGAAACCAAGGAAAAGTGTACCAGTGTCAATGGTTTACAGGCTGGTTCGGCCCGGTTCCATGACTAGCGGGGTGGAGGGATCCACAGATCCACACCTCCGAAAAGGGGTAACAGGGGACCCCGAATAATTAAAAACAGTGGCAATGATCTGAGGAGAAACAAACTAATTTACTGAATATGGTATCAGAATGCAAGATAACACCCTATAATACAGTATAATTAGAATTGAATCTAATAAATCAAATATAAATAGAGAGTGTCTGAAAGGTGGAAAGGCCTCACCATATTGCTGAGGTGAGACGCGCAGTCGGATCGAGCAGCAGGGAGGAGAGAGAGCCGAAAAAGGGCTGGTCAGGTGATCTACGGAAGCTTATATCCCCTCTCTGAATGCAAAGTCTTCTGGGGTATGTAGTTCTTCTCTTCCAGACAGGTGCCCTGAACTGGAGCATTAACTCTTTAACTCCCAGTGTACTACATGATGTTATGATGTGGAATACCGATAACCAAAAATCATAAAACCATAACAACCAGCTTGGTTACTTCGATTATGGGGCATGGGGCAGAAAGTGTTGTGGTTAATGGTCCAGATGTTTCTATGCTTGCATCCATTACCACACACCCTGCCCTTAGGCAAAGAGTGTATCCCACTGTACAACATCAGGAGGAAAACCATTCATTAATAGATTGTTTAATAGCAGCATGCTGTATTATTTGACCTAATAAGGCCAATATCCCGGTGCAAACATGTTTATGGTTCTCCATGGAGGACCTCCGTGAACTAGGCATGAAAGAGGCAATATATGAGGAAGCCTTCAAAAGCCTGGGTTTAGTAAAATTTTCAGCTAGAATGAGGGACCTAATTTTATAGCAGGCACCCTCCCACCATTATGGCATGTTAGTATCTATATTGAACCCCCTGGTGGCCTCGGAGGCAACTGTTCAACAAGCTGCCCAGTTGGTGGCTGATCTGGGGGAGAAAGAGCACTTAAGAGCGAGGCGTAATATTAGGGCAGTAGGAGGGGCTGAAGTATTCCCAGTTATTACAACCAGGAAAGCTACCCCACAGACACCCTGATCAGGCCCCATACAGGTGTCCCGAAAACAAATGTTTAACAATCTTATACGGGCTGGGGTGGCCTTTGCCAAAACTGATCGCCAACCTAATCATGTTTTGCTTCAACTATGGAAACAATTAAGGGATGACCAAAATTTTCAAAAAAAAAAAAAAAAAAAAGCCAAAAGAGCAGGGGTACAGGAAATTGAACGAGTACCTGCAAAAATTTGGAATCTAGAGGACTTCATAGTCCCTAATAAAAGGAAAATGCCTCCTCAGGTGACTTAGACTACGATGTCTGAGCCACCTGAGGAAAAAGACTTGGAAATCGCACAGTTCATGGCATGACAGGGAATGTTAGTCCCCCTGTAACTAGGGCCTCCCGGTGGGACTGGAGTCCCTATGTTGAGCTGATGATTTTTTGGTCCCGAAAGAATATACAGTGAGTTATGACACTAGTTGATACAGGTGCAGAAACAAAAGTTATTTACAGTGATCCAACTAAATTCAAGGGAGATAGAGTGATGATCAGTGGCTTTGGGCGACAGACCATTCCTGTTACCGAGATGTGGTTGAAGTTAGGGGTTGGGCGTCTCTCACCCTGGGAGTATAAGGTGTCTATTGCCCCAGTCCCAGAGTTCATCTTGAGCATAGACGTTTTATGGGGTTGGGCTCTCTAGACAACTGAAGGAGAGTTCAGACTTCAACAGAGGTGTATTAGTGTCTGGGCAGTGCAGGCTATATTAAGAGGCCATGTGCGGGAGCGGGATTGTGGAACTCAGTGACGACTCGATACGAGTTAGCAGCTAAGTCCAACTTTAATCACTTAACACAACAATATATACACCAACAAGTACCCTTGGCCGCGTATGATTGGTTATACAAGTTCGCGCATAACCTATCACCGCGCGTATCCGATCACTGGGCGAAAACTGTCACCGTGACAACGCAGAATTCCCCGGAGCCGCCTATTTTTTCCCGCCAAACTCCTCATTGGACACAACTCAGCAACCACTTGTTTATCGTAAATCCTCACAAACTCACCATGTCCCCAACATTCCCGAGGTGGCCCCGCTCCCCAAGCCACCTCTCCACAATTCCCCCTTTTTCTTTTTGCGCTACAAATATCGAAGGAACAAACTTGTGCATAGTTTTTGTAACTAATTTAACAACAATGTTCAAGCCAACAAGCATCAAAACAGCAATTAGAACCCAACGCAGCCCTTCCAAAAGCAGGCTTCGTACCCATTCTGAAATTCCCAACTTTGTGAAAAAATCATCTAATGGGTTATGATTTTGTGTGATAGCTTTGGTATGATTACGTAACCACTGAAGCTGCTTATGAATAGACTCACTATGGTCTGACAGGTTAAAGCAGCACATGCCATCAAAGTCTTCACACCCATGTCCTTGAGCAAGAAGCAAAAAGTCAATAGCCGCTCGGTTCTGAAGCACGGCATGGCGGAGGCTTGACTGATCCATCATTAAATCAGTGAGGACAGCTGTAGTCACATTAGCTTGTTTCTCAGCCCAGCAAGCGAGTTTCTCTATTTGCTTCAGAGCATTCCCAGCAGCAAGTCCAGGCCATAGGAGTGATGCAAAAACCTTAGCAGAGAGGGACCATAGCTCAATCTGGTCATTACAATCTGGAGCAAGCGAGTGTTTCAGTCGACCCAGTGAACGCCTTTGCCGTGATGGTGTGCGGGAGAGGCTGGTGATTAAATCTGCTATGGCCCGATGCTGTGGAGCTAGAAGTGTTAATCGCCCGAGATAACACGGCCCACCCCAAGCATTTGCAGGTATGCCATTCCATGCACGGTCCCTACAGACCAAAAACAAGTCAGGTGGTATGGCTTTTGCGGTGTCATTATTCCATAATAAAGAGATATTCTGTGGCTTGGTCATTATAGATGCCCCATATGGGGTATTACAGTCAGAACCCCATGGCAGACCAGAATTGTTGCCCCAGCCACACCAACACCCCTCCCCATACAAATTCGTGTAGTTGAACATAACCGGGGTTATGTCTGTACCACTTGGATTTCGACTAGGCACTATGAATGGTATACTATCAGTACCGTTTGCCCATGCTGCTAGTTGTAATGCATTCTTGAGACTATCGATTCTAGCGTCCCCAAAAACAAAACAAGCTGACTGGTTAATTTCACCGACGCCCTTTGAACCTAGTAAATTCAGCTCCTGTGGGTCAAATCTCAACGTAATGTTTAGCGAAGAGATAAGGCAAGCAGAGAAGTTGCTAAGAGGAAGAGACTGGTTACAATCGTTTGATACATACCCCTTAAATTCTGTAGACAGTTCTGATACATTTAAAATAGGCAGCGCGATCAAGCAAGTTCGGAAGGGGCTACTTACTGACTGTAGACTAAGACAGAAATCAGGTTGGTTAACAGATTCAGCCCACGTTACCCATATGTTCGGACGAGGCTCGATCTTGTGGAGGATCGCGCTTGTCTGATTTATCAGTAACAGGCTGGTGAGGGTGAGTCCAACGAGCAGGGACCCACAATGGACCTGTGGGGGATTCAACACAAAGATAACCCCTTCCTTGGTAAAGTACACGCGCGGGCCTGTCCTTTGAACCTTTTCGGGTGCTATTTTAAGGCCTGCCTTTTGCAACTCTGCTTCCATCCACTGGAGATACTGATCAGTGATTGGCCGCTGAGTGGCCATCATGTAGTGCATGGTGATGGCCTGATCCCAAGCCTTTTGTACTGGTTTTAGAGCAGCATGCACATAGGTTTGACATATCGTTGGGCTATTTTTCATACCTTGCGGGAGGACCGTCCAGTGATACCTTTCCGCTGGTGCTTCTCTATTTTTGGAAGGGACTGTGAATGCAAATCGCTCACAGTCATCAGGGTGGAGTGGGATTGTAAAGAAACAGTCCTTCAGGTCTATTACCAACATATGCCATTGTTCAGGTATCATGGACCGTGACGGTAATCCTGGTTGCAAGGCCCCCATAGAATGCATTACCTCATTAACTTTTCGCAAATCATGGAGGAGTCTCCATTTTCCAGATTTCTTTTTTATAACAAAAATTGGGGTGTTCCATGGACTCGTGGAGCGGACTATATGTCCTGCCTCCAACTGTTCCTGGACCAGGATTTTAGCCTCAACCAGCTTCTCCTTACTAAGCGGCCACTGATCTACCCAGACAGGCTGATCAGTCTTCCATTGCAATTTCAAGGTTTGAGGCGTTAGTTCAGTGGCTGCCCCCGAAAAACCACTGAGGGTGATACCAATCTAAATTGCAGCTGCGACATTGCATCCCGTCCTATTAAGGCTGGTACCCCAGGTGGCAGTGGGAGAATCGTGGGTTGTATCTTGGCCTTTTGACCATCTATTACAACTGTAATGACCTCAGTGCTTTTCAGGCCATGCTGTTGCCCACCTATCCCTGTGATAGCTCCCTCTATAGGTACAGCTGGCCAAGACGGCCAGGTATCAAAGTTGAGAATAGTAACATCTGCCCCTGAATCGAGTAAGGCCGTAATGGTGGCTTCGTCTTTCCACCCCTCCAAATCTAAAATTAATTTAACCTTCACTGTTGGCCTTTGCTGCAAGCCTAAGGATAACATTGCTATTTTTCTTGTACTTCCAAAACCCTGATTTCCCCGATTCTGGTCTTCTGGTCCAGACCATTTTTGTGACAAAGGAACCAATTGAGCCAATCGTGAGCCTTGCGGTATGTAGATGGGTGGATTAATTGCTTGACATACCACTATTATTGTGCCAGTGTAATCGGCATCTATTACCCCAGGTATAACGAGTATCCCTTGCATGGAGGTAGAAGACCACCCTATCAAAAGTGCCCCATATTGTTTCCCGTTGATAAAAATAGGTCCCTTGCTAGCTGTTGGGATTTTAGCTGGATTCTTATCCACTAGAGTGACTCCTATTGTGGTAACCACATCTGCTCCCAGACTCCCCCTTGTGGCTGGTTGTAAGCCGCCTGCATTTGTGTCTTCACGCCTAAGCGCGAGGCGCTCTTTTTCCAGTTTCCCGAAACCCTTTCTGCAGGCTCTCGTTGCGTGTGAACTGCTGCGACACTTGTCGCACCAAACCTTCTCTCTACACTCCCATCTTAAGTGCCCTTCTACTCCGCTGGCCCCAGCCCTGCCGCCGCCGCCCCCCAGGTCCTCCAGGCCCAAGAGGCTCCAAGTTTTCTGTCTTCTGACGCTTCGGGGCTCGGCCTCCGTCACCCCCCGCTCCGTAGTACCTCGCCAAGCCGCCCCTGCCCGCCACCATTTTGTCCATCTCGCCCCCTCGGCCGCTGCCCTCTGCGCTCTGCGGGCCCCGCCACCGTCGCCGCGACATGGCGCCCCGCTCCGCTGCGCCGCCTCCGGTATTACCGGGAAGACAATTTTCCTACCACCCCCCAATCTCCTTCCAATACTGCATTACGCACGACAGCCGACCATTCTCCCCCCGGCGGACGAAAACGGACTTCCCCCCGCCCCTTAACCCTTTGCCTCCGGTTTCCTGATGGCTTTTCGTCATTCGAGGACGACGAGGTGTCCGAAGACTCTCCGGTATCAGGATCCTGAATGGTCGCCTGACCCCGTATCCGCAAGCGGCAAGCCCTCGTCTCCGTCGAGGGTGGGGGAAGGTCCTCCGCCTTTGGCGCCGGCAAGGGCAGCGGTGGAGCGGATGGCGCCGCACCCGCCCCTGCCCCCGCCGCCGCTTGCGCGGTGCCTGGATGGCAGACCGGGACCTCCGGAATCGCGGGCGGTGGCGACAGGTCGAACAACGACCTGGGACCCACCCCAAATAGGGTTTCCGTGGTCTCAGGAGGCTCCTCCGGCTCCAAGGCTTGTAATACATTTTTGACAGTCGAGCGTTCTATATGATACTTCTTCAAACAATTAATCACGTCCCGCCACGGACCCTGTTATTTCTTAGCCCATTTTTGTCTGTCTATAACTGCATCCCAGATCGTATCACCATAATCCCGCCACTCTGACTTCAAAGAGGGCAGTAGACAAGTCATTAAAATGCCCTTTTGCCCGGCCCATCGCTATCAGAGTCAACAGGGCTTTGGCACGGAGCTTTACCCCCCGCTTCTCTAAGAAGCTATATAACTGCGACTGGGCTCCCTCCTGCTCCATGTCGTCTTCTCCCCTCGGCTTTGGCACATGCTACCCGGCCAATTCTTCTCCGCGGCTTTGGTAGCTGCCCGGCCGACGTCCTTTCCCCCGCGGACAACCTCCTGAGGTGCACCATTCACGTACTACTGCATGTACTCGGGTCCCTGTTCGGGCGCCATTTGTGGGACCGGGATTGTGGAACTCAGTGACGACTCGATACGAGTTAGCAGCTAAGTCCAACTTTAATCACTTAACACAACAATATATACACCAACAAGTACCCTTGGCCGCGTATGATTGGTTATACAAGTTCGCACATAACCTATCACCACGCGTATCCGATCACTGGGCGAAAACTGTCACCGTGACAACGCAGAATTCCCCGGAGCCGCCTATTTTTTCCCGCCAAACTCCTCATTGGACACAACTCAGAAACCACTTGTTTATCATAAATCCTCACGAACTCACCATGTCCCCAACATTCCCGAGGTGGCCCCGCTCCCCAAGCCACCTCTCCACAGCCATGCAAAGCATGTGCCTATTTGCCTGCCAGAACTGTGCTGGATTACTAATGCGAAGCAGTATAGACTCCTGGGGGGGGGGGTCAACATGAGATATCAAGGACTGTGCAGGAATTAGAAAAAGTAGGGATCGTAAGACCTGCATATAGCCCATATAATTCCCCCATATGTCCAGTGTGGAAGTCAGATGGCTCATGGAGAATGATGGTAGATTACAGAGAATTAAATACGGTCACGCCGCCCGTTCGTGCATCTGTACCCAATATTGCCTCCCTAATGAACGCATTGAGTAGGGAAATAATAACCTAGCATTGTGTTCTAGACTTGGCAAATGCATTCTTCAGTATTCCAGTTGCTGAAGAATTGTAGAACCAGTTTGTATTTACAAGGGGAGGCAGGCAGTGGACCTTTCAGGTCCTGCCACAGGGGTACATGCATTCACCAACATATTGCCATAACCTAGTGGAGCGTGACCTGGCAAATTGGGAAAAACCTAATAATGTTAACTTATATAATTATATTGATGATCTCATGTTGACATCTGACTCACTGGAAAAAAATAAATAAATGGAAAAAGTGATTGATTTCCACAAATCTATTTGGCGAGCCAGGCAGGAGTCTCTTTGCTGAGCCGTGGGCCTTCTCATCCCAGGGGTCCCTTCTGGAGGGCCCCCAGATATTCTTGGAGAAGACTCCTTCAGGCTAACACATCCACTGCGGAGCAGAGAATAAGCCTTGGCTGCAGGCCAGGTATGCTAGGAATGGGGTACCTGTAAGTCATAAGGAGACATCGTACGCAGGGTATGAAGGAACATATGCTCCCCTCTTGAGTAACGTGAGCTCACAGGTAAGTTTGCCTGCTGGGGTGGGAAGGTTCCTCGGGGGAGCTCCCACAGGGGCCCATAGGTTTGAGGGAACCTATGGGAACCAATCGACCGGTAATTCAGAATCTCGTGAGCCCGCTCCTTGTATAACTAACTGTATTCATTATTATCACTGTCTTTGTAACTGTTAAATGTTTGTGTTGTAAAAATGTTACTTGTGGAATTCCATTCCCTGTTTAAAATATTCTTGTCTTGCTGGGGGACGTTGGATAGGACACTTGCCCAGGGAATTTGGTGTTCCTGTGCCATGGGGAAGTAGGTGGACTCCATTACCCAGCAAAACACAAGGGACATTCACCCAATACCTTAGACCAGTTGGGATAAACAGCTGTTATGAGACAAACGGTGACAAAAGAAATCCCTAAATGAACCCCACTCGAGAGTGTTTTAGCACATTGGTGAGACATTGCTGGGGAGCCTGGGGACACCCTGAGTAAGAAAGCCTTAATTAAGTATTGCAATCAATGGTGGTTAGTATATAAGTTAGAAGATGATGAGAAGTGGCCTCAGAATGGGACCCTAAACTATAATACCCTCTTACAGTTAATGTTATTCTTAAGAAGGGAAACTAAATGGGAAGAGGATGCATACGAAGATATGTTTTTCGCTCTATGCAATCATCCCAAGTGGCAACGGGACTGTGGTATGAGGGCACCCCAAGATCCGATGGTTTTAGCACTAGAGAAGGAAAAGAAAAGTGGAAGAAACCAAGAACATAAATGAGGTAACACGACCAGCTTTTACAATTGAGTGCTCTCATCATGAGGCTAAGTACTGGGTGTTTGTGGAACCTGAAGAACTGTAGCGTTTGATTTGTGGGTTTTGAAGGGAATGGCACAAACTGTTACGATGGTATAAGAAAGTGTAATCGTTAACGGAAGTATCATTGAGGGTAGGTGGAAGTGTAATTGAGGGTACGTGTAGTGGAATATTGTAGAAAGGCAAAAGGGTTAAAGAGGAAGTGAGTTTATCTGCGCTGGGATGAGAGCAATCCCCCCCGCCCCGCACCGCCCCCCGTGAGCAGAACTCTTGGAGTGAAAGAGAGAGACGGGGCTGAAGACTGCTGCTGGAAACAGTTTTACTTGAGAAGGGGGCATGGAGTGGATGGGGCACTCGAAGTGAGAATAGCCTTCATCTGCTGAGATCTGGGAAACCCGAAATCCCAATGTTAGCACTGGAAGCCTCCGAAGGGGAGGAGGTGAAACTGAAATATAATGTTAGTAGTTTATGTAAAGATCACAGAATCACAGAATCACCAAGGTTGGAAAAGACCTATAAGATCATCCAGTCCAACCATCCACCTATTACCCATGGTTCTCGCTAAACTATATCCCTCAACACAACATGAGAGTTTGGAAAGTGAAAAAGGTTTGGGAAAGACACAGGCTGAGGAAGGCAAAGATGAGCAAGGTGCAGCAGGGATGTCAGGACCAAAGAGAGGTGAGTGATATGGAAAAACTGATTGAGGAACAGAGATAGTAAGGAAAATGGGAAGAAAAACAACAGCTGCTACTGTTGCGGAGCTAGAGTAGGGCTGTAGGACCCAGATATCCCCTCAGGAAGAGGTGGGGTGGGGCCTGGAAGAGCCCAGGGAGGGTTCTGCCCCCGCTGGACCAAAAGCAGTATGCAAACTGCAGGGAAATGGGACGCTGATGGAGAAATCGTACCAAGCTGAGTGAGAGGGAACCGTCTCTGATTGCAAAGGCTGAATGATGGGAACCTGGGAAGTTTACCTTTGCAGATCCACTGGTTAAATTGCAGCTAGGGGAGCAGGATAAAGAGGTCTATATTCTGATGGATAAGGGTGCGTCTTACTATCTGTAGATGACTTTTGTAACAGTAGTAGGACCTGCTGGCCAACAAGAATAAGCTTACCTTTTGGGATCAATTAAATACAGGCTGTGAAAATAAGTAGGAATACATAAATTCTTGTACATGCCAGGTTCCCCAAAACCGTTACTCAGGCAAGACTTTTAGAACAAACGGATGCAGAGTTTAAATTCAATAAAACTGGAGCTGATGGTCAAACAGTGTCAACTGACTGAAAATTGTAAGTCTGGCTTTAACACAGACTGGGAAAAACAATGCTGTAGCCCCAGAAGCTACAGAAATCTTAAATCAGGTACACTTAGGAGTGTGGGTATCAGGGCCATGCCTGGCAGAGCCAAAAATGCAGCTCCAAATAGAAGACAAGTGAAAAGCAGGAGCTGGCCCAGTCAGGGTAAAGCAGTGCCGTTTGAGGATATGAGATTGTAGAAGGATAAAAGAAGTAATAGATAATTTTTTGAAGTTTGGATTACTAACTGAATGTGAATGCAAATACAATACCCCAATCTTGCCGATGAAAAAACCGGATGGCAAGTGTTATAGTTTAGTACAGGATTTGAGGGCAAGTAATAGAATTGTTGAATGTATACACCCAGTGGTGGCAAATCCATACACTTTATTAACCAAGTGAAGGAATGAGTAGGTGGAGTTTACCTTCTGGATTTGAAGGATGCCTTTTTTTGCCTGGTTTGGCCAAAGGAAGTCTAAAGTTATTTGTCTTTGAATAGGAAAACCCCAGTATGGGGAGAAAAGACTCAGTTAACCTGGACAGTGTTACCCAGGGTTGTGAGAACAGCCCAGCGATTTTTGAGAAATGGTCAACTTGTGAGCCTGGGGCTTGGGTTCCTCCATCCCAGGGTGGAACTTTACTGCAGTACGTGGATGCCACAGAAACAAAAGAGGACTGTGTGCAATGGACTGTTAGTTTGCTGAATTTCTTGGTTTAAATGATTATCAAGTTTCTCGACAGAAAGCACAAATAACTCAGCAGCAAGTGACATATCTGGGATATGAGATTACAGCTGGACTTTGAACCTTAAGGACTGCCAGGAAAGAAGCCATCTGCCAAACACCGAGCTGCAAACTGCCAAGGAACTCCATGTGTTCCCAGGAATGTCAGGATGGTGCCGACTGTGGATACACAGCTATGGTAAAGCCCCTTTATGCTCTTTTGAAAATGTATTAAAAAAAAACAACAACACCATATGGAATGGGGAGGCAAGGAGGGCATTCCATCAGCTGAAACAAGAACTCATGAAGGCCCCTGCTTTGGGGCTACCAGACACAACTAAAACCTTCTGGCTGTTCTCACATGTAAAGCAAAGAATAGCCCTGGGAGTCCTTGCCCAGAATTTTGGACCGTATCGAAGGGCAGTGGCACACTTCTCCAAACGGCTTGATGAAGTGAGTAAGGGATGGCCAGGGTGCCTGAGGGCGGTGGCTGCATTAGTGCTCAATATTCAAGAAGCCTGTAAATTTACACTGGGCCAAAGAATAACAGCTTTAATATTTCATACAGTGTCTACTGTATTGGAGGTAAAAGGGGGGCATTGGCTCTTACCCCAAAGGTTCCTGAAGTCCCAGGCCATACTGGTAGAGCAGGATGATGTAGAACTAATTCTAATGTTTTCAATCCAGCATCTTTCCTTAGCGGAACTCCTGGAGAACCAGTATTACATGACTGCTTGGAAACAACTGAAGCTGCATATTCCAGCCAGTCGGACCTGAAGGATGAACCCTTAGAAGAAGCAGAAGGCACCTGGTTTACCGACAGGAGCACTTTTGTGAGACAAGGAAACTGTAAGGCAGGATATGCAGTCACTGCTTCTGACAAGGTAATCGAAGCACAACCATCATCTGTGGGGACTTTCGCTCAGAAGGCTGAAATAGCTGCCTTGACAAGAGCCTTAAATATATGGACAGATGCTAATTATGTATTTGGGGTGGTACGAGCCCATAGTACCATCTGGAAAGAGCAGGGATTGCTCACACACAAGGAAAACAAATTCAGCATGATGTAAATCTACCAAAGAGCGTGGCTGTTATACATTGTACAGGACATCAGAAAGGTGACACTGTATAGGAAACAGGAAATAAGATGTTGGATCAGATGGCAGAACAGGCAGTAGAAGAAGGCATAAATTCCAGATGGTAAACTTAAAATCTCTGAATCTGAGACAGAACTTGTAAAATATTCTAGAGAGGATAGGAATCTAATTAATGATTTTGAAGGGCATTTTTGAAGAGCAAGCTGACAGATGGGTGCATGCCCAGATGTACACATTGTTATGCCCTTCAGTATTTTATGGAAATTGGTTCTGAGGGAAGATAAGAAAATATATTGGGTGGACAGACACTACAAAGTGTTCCTAGAACCAGGAATAGGGTACAAGTGGGCCTATTGGGAAAAGGGGGCCTTCCAGGACAGGAATGGCAAATTGATTTCTCGGAACTCCCAAGAAAAGGGGGGTATCGCTGTATG
This sequence comes from Crossoptilon crossoptilon, assembly GCA_036346035.1. NCBI lineage: Eukaryota > Metazoa > Chordata > Aves > Galliformes > Phasianidae > Crossoptilon > Crossoptilon crossoptilon. The sequence continues at coordinate 16,903 of JARXNR010000044.1, read as the reverse complement.
TTGGTACTAGTTGATACCTTTTCAGAGTGGCCAGAGGCATTCTCTTGTCGAACAAATATGGCACGTGAGGTAACTAAAGTATTGTTACAGGAGGTTTTTCCAAGATGCTGGGCAACTACTTGGTCTGTCAAGGAAAGTGCACCATCGAAAGACTGTCGTCTTCTCTCATAAAGAGAAGACGAGTCAGTTACTAATTTGCTCTATCTCAATGTACATGGGAGGTGCTTTAGCCTAGGAAGAGAGTTCCTTTTACAATGTAATTAGTAACTTTTCTAAAACTTTACATTTCTCTGATTGCTCGGTCTGAACACAACTACCAAAGGCAGGGATGGAAGTATCGTGGTTTGGGGTCCCATCACTAAATTGGTCTGCTCAGTACAAATTTAAAAGCGGTCAGAGGAAGTCCATTTGCTTAGGGGCAGGTGAGGATGTTAACAACACCATTAGTTTTAGAATCAAAATTCAACCTCATATTTTGGGCACATAATGGGATGACCCAACTTATAAGTAGATGCATTAATGGCTCCACATACTCTCCCTTATCCTCCAAAGTACTTTGGATCAGTGTCACATTTCCAAATTTAACAGTGGCCACCATTAAGGAAGGGCTTCTGGTGGCTGTGTGGGGAGGAGAGAGAGCTCGAAAATCGGTACCAATATGGAGCGTCTGATGCACGGACTCAGATGTGAATGATCCAAATTGTTTATTACATGTTCTCACATCACTTATATACCTTCACAAGTTTTCTTTTTCTAGCTTTCCCATCCACCCTTACAACTTTCCCATAGACCTTTACATGTCAACAGAGCATTCTACAAAACACTCTTCAACCGCTCGCACAGGTGCTTATCCAATCAGAGCCGTGGGGCGTTCTTTCTTCTTCTAGTAGTGTCCTTGGTTCTCATGCTGTTTATCTTGCTCCACAGCTGCTGCTCTGAACAGGATCCGAAGGGTATTTTCCATTTGTACACTGCATCCGCATGGCCAGTGCGTGATACAGAGCCCAAGTGGAACACCTGCTTGCAAAACCAAATAAACTACCAAGGTCAGCTCTCTTAGCGTGCGTCTTTGTCTCAGGTGCTGCATGGTCATATTTTAAAAATCCTGATTAGTGGGATGAAAGAGAGTTAATCATTCTATAATACAGGGTCATCCCTTTGCCTGGGATTCTTTTCCAGGTTTTGTCTTTGCAAATCAAGAAAAGGCTAATTGATAGGCTGATAGCATCATAACCGAGCGTTACTAATTCATTAAAAGAGCTATTCCTGTAGATTCCAGCACTGGTAACATTAAATCCTGTTTAATTTACATTCAATCTACTACTAAAATAAAAGAAGCACACAGCAACCTAGATAATGCCTAATGATTCTAATTCTTGAGACGGCATTGGGAACACAGGAAAATCACTCGCTATGTCATACCATTACTAATGCTGTTATTTGCAATACAACAAGTTACAAAGCGATACCGATAAGTAAGAAGCACACAATCCCAGTCATTATAAAGGCTGGATGCTATTTTCTGCCTTGAGATGAGGCCGAACGTATTGTGCTGGAACCCACGTAGGGCCAGTCCCTGTGGAAACACAAGCATATCCACGACCCCAAGTTATCAGTGGTAAGGGACCTTCCCAATGCCCTGTGGCCATTTTCCGAACATTGACCATTGGCCGTTCCTTGAGCATTGGGGAGGCCCCAAAATGACGATCCACACGAGTTGTATCTGTATGATCACAATTCAAAAAATTCAGCACAAGCAAAGCCTTCCATAATCTTTCTTGTGGTGTGTCTCCCCTATTCCCCCTTTTTTGTTTATTAAGAATAGATTTCAATGTTAGATGAGTGCGCTCAATGATAGCTTGTCCAGTGGGAGAATGAGAAATGCCTGTAATATGTCTAACCCCCATTCTTGGAGAAAAGTTCGTGTGGCCTTAGAAGTATATGCAGGTCCGTTATTGTCTTTAACCAAGTTACACGAAGGCTGCAGAGACGCAGCAGCAGGCAACGTAGGAGGGGCGGAGGAAGGCAGCGGCGCGGTGAACGTCGGGGGTGGAGCGGAGGGCGAGAGCGCGACGAGCGTCGTGGGCGTAGCCGAAGGCGGGATCCGCGCGACGAGTGACGGGGGCGGAGCCGAAGGCGGGAGCAGGATGAGCGCCGGGGGCGGAGCCGAGGGCGGCAACGACGGGGGGGTTGCGATTTCTCTTCTCCGCGGTCAGGGGTGGGGTCGGAGCCGCGGTTCGAATCCGGGCCAGGGCTGCTTTCTGCACCGAGGGGCAGCGGCGGGGGTGCGAGGGAGGGCGATGGGGAATAGTCGGAAGAAATTCTTCCTTGTCGAAGTTGTTTAAGTCCTTTTAAGTATTTGGTGCCAGATAAAAGTTTAGCAGCCGTTCTGTCTTTAGTAATAAAAACCTCCCGGAGTTTTTGTGCCACTTTTGACCCAAAGCTCTCCATCAGAAGAGAATCCAGTTTTCAGAAATTCAGGGACATTTTTGCTTATCCATTTGAGAAAAGTAACTAATGCTGAGGTAGATACAGGCTGATTCTGAAACGTTAACTAACTGTAACGCTGCAAGTTTTACCGGCTGCTCCCTTGCCAGTGAACTCCCCACAGTTCCCGACCACTCACCCTCTGTCCCGCAGAACAGTGCGGGCGCACGTGAAACAATCTCTCCGTAGTTCAGTCAGGTGGCGCTGCCGGATGAGTCAGTGGAGCAAAAGGCACTATCGGTAGGTCAGGACCCGTAGAAGGCACTAGTTGAGAGCCTCGGTCAGGCCCCGTGTCCCTTTTTTGCCACATACAGATTTCCAGATTACATAATCGCTGTGTTAATATTTTAACCTCGCAATCCAGTCTTTCTAATCCCTCACCCCCATCGACGCTCTCTGATTCTGCAGGAGGCTGCTCCTGGCAGTGTCCATCAGGGGTGATGTCAGATATAGCCCCTTTTTCCTGCTGCACTACTGCAGGTGACTCAGTAGCAGTGTCATTTGAAAGATCAGGAGCTGCAGCCCCTACCGATGCTTTTACTTGACCCGCCGAGGAACACGCAGGGTGTGCGATACCCCGAACAGGCACGTCTAACTCTGAAGCCGAATTAGTTGTTGTACCGGTCAGTGCCTGCATTGCTGCAGCGGCTACCCGTCGCTCGGCTTGCATAGCTTTCAAAGAGTTAATAATAGACCTCCACAAGGGGTCAAGGGGCCACAATAGTTTTTCTTCCTTTCCACCATTAATGACTGATTCCCACATGCAGTCCCCAATATCACACCATTCGTCAACGCTGAATATCAGCGCCACTTCTGACAAATGTCCCTTTTTCCGAGCCCAATGCACCAGGGTCTCGGTCATGCCTTTAGGAGATGACTGCTCCCCTCTCTTAGAATATTTAACAGCAGTTTCTCTGCAGCTTCCCACTCCATCATGGATACAGAGGGCGGGTCGCAACCCCACTTCCAGCTAACCGCAACACTTATGTCGGCGCCTAATCCAGCTACCGCAACACGGTGCCAACCTCTGTCGCGACCGTCCTGCCATTGTCCACTTCCCTGAATCGTCCCACGAAGTGTCCCAGTTTGGGCGCCAAATGTGGGGAAGTCTCTGGACTCTCAGGACGCGCTAGAGACATAACAGCACACCAATGTGGTTAAAAGCTATTAGTCTGCTTTATTGTTAAGCACTACTCTATTTATACATGTTAACAGAGCATTCTGCAAAACACTCTTTAACCGTTCACACAGGTGCTTAGCCAATCAGAGCCACGAGATGTTCTTTCTTCTTCTGAAGGTGTCCTTGGTTCTCATGCCGCTTATCTTGCTCTGCAGCTGCAGAGTCTATGGGGTAGTAGCACTGCCTCCAAATTGGATTGGAACATGCACTGCAGGATACTTGGTACCTCAGACCACGGTGCATGAGGAAATATCACAGGGACTCTTGAGAACACCCTGGAGACGGGTGAGAAGAGTACTAAATCCTTTGGTGGAAAAACCCACTGGTTTCCACAGCTTTGTGAGATGGCTCATCCCATCTCTTGGAGTAAGTGAGCCGGAGAAAGCAATTGTCAGTATTTCGGCCACTCTAGAGATAATAGAGAACGCTACTGCTGATGCAATCAAAGCATTACAAGTTGAGATTTCAATGCTTAGTAAGGTTGTATTACAAAATAGAATGGCATTGGATCTCCTAACAGCCAAAGAGGGAGGGGTTTGTTTGATAATTAATCAGAGTTGTTGTGCTTATGTAGATAAGACTCAAAGGATAGAGACTGATCTACAGGCAATATGGGAGCACACTAAATTACTTCATCAGGTAACGATGGATGACACCTCATTAGGATTCACAGAACTGTGGGAAAAACTTACCAGCTGGTTACCTAACTTTACGTGGCTAAAGCAACTCTTTGTGGCTTGTATTATTATAATCATCTTGCTCATTTTTATGTGTGTTGCAATGAGATGTGCATTATGGATATGTAAAACTTCTGGGGATAGTTATGAGGAATGGAAAAAGCACAAGCTAAGGCAGAAAGTGGAAAGTGGGAGTTATTTCAAAACTTCCCTTTTACCAAATGGAGCAATTTAGCAAAAGAATTTGCTAGGTTCAAGAAAAAGGGGGGAATTGAGTAAGGAAAGGACAAGATAAGGATTAACTCTTGTTTAGGAATGTAGGTAAGCAGGATGTGTAGATAAGAAAAGGACACCTGGAAACTGTTGCAACATTACACAAGGAATGGGTCAGGATGGGATTACTTCTGTCAGAGACAATGGGTCTTCTCCCATGCAAAGGAGACCCCCACTGCTCATGGGACCATATGTTGATAAGTCAGGAATGTAATGAATATGTATGAGAATTTCACTGATTGTGTATTCGTTCGGCCTATATCTGTACCAAGCTTCTTCCTTACATTGGGCAAGATAGGTGGAAATATCCCCCTGGCACCCAGTGCCTTGTAGAAAGGAGGACAAGCAGATATCCACAAAATAATGATCAGGTGTGGAATAAGTTAATTAATCAACTACAGATTTACGCTTATGCAGCAAAAATTTATGTTTGTCCAGTGTTTCCATGTTTAGTGAAGAGTCGAGAAGATTGTGAACCTGAAGTACTCAGCCAATGAGGAACCAGGGGAGTAAGAGATAAGCGTCGGGGAATAGGGAATAAAAGATGTAACTCTGTTTTCTGCGTGCTCTCCTGCGTGCAGGAGGCCCACCATTGCAATTGCGAATAAAATTTGCTTTATCAGAGATACCGTCCTAGAAAATTATTTGGATATTACCTACAATTTGGGGGCTCGTCCGGGATAATTATCGCCCCTCGGGGGTTTCCCCCGCTGCCCTGGACAGGATAGGTGCACCCCGCTGATTTCAGTGGTCCTGTCTGGGTGGTGAGGTGACTCCTTGGGACGGCCGATAAGAAATCGAGATTGTTACATAAAGGACGGGCTCTGTGAAAGCCAAGGGGTAGGTAGGCACGGGTGTTGGCCATTGCGGCCCGGTAACTTCGTGCACGGACCAAGGTAAGGGAGTTTAACACTTGCCTTGGGGGTCGGTTGAGACTCTTGAATGTGTGTGACTGAGACGCACTTTCAGTGCGAAGCGAGTGCGGAGTCCCGACCTGCGGTTCCGTTGTCCCGCGAGGGGCACGGCCAGGGACGGACGAAGCGGCTGTGTTGGTGAAAGAAAGAGTCTCGGGAGGGAACTGTTGGTGTATGGTACCCTGTGCACTTGACGAAGTGCCAGCAGTACACCCCTATTCATCCGAGAGATAGGAGTATAGTACTCCTGAGGGATTGGGCCCAAAATCCGAGAATCAGGGCGTGGTAACCTGTGTGCTGTGTAGTTCACAATAGCACTCTGGAGGGATGGGTAATAGGAGTTCCCGGGAGCAGGGGAAAAAGGTCCCCGAAATCGTGCCTAGAGATAGCCCCTTGGGAGAAATGCTTCAAAATTGGAAAACCAACCCCAAAACTAGGGACAAAGACAGGAAAAAGATGTTTAGATACTGTACTCAAATCTGGCCTAGAGAAGCTTTACAGGGAAAATCAGTATTTTGGCCAAAATACGGATCTGATGAAGATTGGGTCTGTCAGATTCTGAATTCATATGTAAAGAATAAAACTCCCTTGTCAGAGGAAGAAATAGAATATGCTGCTTGTTGGTCACAAAAGGTTAGTCTATTACTGGCAAAGAAAGATTCGGATCAGGGGGAGGAGGAATCGGGAAGGAAAGTTAATCGATGGGATCCCCTAGAGAATCTACCCCCTCCATACAACCCTAATGTAGTGCAGGAGGCGTCAGGTACTTCCCCAGAAGAGCAAGAGAAAACTCATAGAGTTATTTCACAGGAAGGAGGGCATGCTGCGCTCAGAAGAGAGTTAGAGCAATGTAAGAGGGATATTGAAAATCTTCCTTTCCCTGACACTGACCGTACTAACACTTCTATGTACCCCCTACGAGAGGTCCCACTGGGACAGGGACAGATAGGTTACGTGAACTCCCCACTCACTAGCGGAGAGGTCAGGAATTTCAAGAAGGAAATAAAATCCTTAATTGAGGATCCTATAGTGGTAGCGGAACAAATGGACCAATTCCTGGGTCCTAACCTGTACTCATGGGTGGAATTAATGTCCATCATGGGCATATTGTTTACGGGAGAGGAAAGGGTTATGATCAGACGGGCTGCTATGCAAGCATGGGAAAGGAATAATCCCCCTGGACGCCTTGGGCTGGTGCCAGCAGAACAAAAATACCCAGTGGAAGACCCTAACTGGGACTGCAATAATGCAGAACATCGGCAAAACATGAAGGACTTGCGAGATATAATAATAGCAGGGATTAAGGAAGCTGTACCTAAGTCCCAGAATCTCACTAAGGCATTCGAGGTTCAGCAGAATAAAAATGAATCCCCTAGTGATTTTCTAGAAAGACTTAGAGACAGAATGAGAAAATACTCAGGAATGAATTCTGAGGACCCTGTAGCCCAAAGCCTCCTTAAGGTAAATTTTGTAACTAAGGCATGGCCAGACATACAAAAAAAACTTCAAAAGATAGAAGGATGGAATACAAAGCCCCTGGAGGAGCTCTTACAAGAGGCTCAGAGGATATATGTTAGGAGGGAGAGTGAGGAAGAAAAACAGAAAACTGTTAATGGTTTCCACAGTGGATCGTGTAATAAAACAAAGACTGGATAGCAGGGGTAGTAAAACAGAAGAGAGGTCGGGTCCTGGAGGTGGGCAAAGAGAAGAAAAATTCCGAGGATATCGATCCAGACCTCAATCAGAGAATAATGAAAGGAGGTGTTTCAGGTGTGGAAAGCTAGGACATATAAGGAGAAACTGCCCAGAGTGGGAGAGAGAGGAGAAGCTACAAGCTGCCTTAAATTCAGAATAGGGGTGTCAGGGGTTCTTGAAAAATTGGTCCCACCAGGAGCCCTTGATAAATATGAAAGTGGGACCTGAAGAGGAGGAGGTTGTATTTTTAGTTGACACTGGGGCAGCTCGGTCATCACTGGCTTATAAAGTGTCAGGACTCAAATTAACTAATGAGACTCTAAAAATAACAGGGGTAGAGGGAAAGGGGATGACAGTACCACTTTTTAAACAAACTGAATTGAGATTAGGGAGTAAGACAATAACAGGACAATTATTGTATGTACCCGATGCAGGTACTAATTTATTGGGGAGAGATCTTATGATGAAATTGGGAATACAAATAACAACCTGTCAGGAGGGAATTACAGTATCAATGAATGTGTTAACTGAGACAGATGAGAAAGATATAGATCCCGTGGTCTGGGCAGAGGAAGGGAACAGAGGGGGGGTTGAAAATAACTCCTTTAAAAGTAAAGCTGCAGGAAAAATATGAGACCATAAGACAGAAACAATACCCAATCCCTTTTGAGGGACGTACTGGGCTTAAACCTGTGATACAAGGATTATTGAAAGATGGGTTGTTAGAACCATGTATGTCACCCTTCAATTCTCCTATTCTGCCAGTGAAGAAACCAGATGGTTCCTATCGATTGGTCCAGGACTTGAGAAGAATTAATGAAATAGTACAAAAACGACATCCAGTGGTTCCAAACCCATATACATTAATGAGTAAAATCCCAAATGAAGATAAATGGTTTAGTGTCATAGATCTAAAGGATGCTTTCTGGTCTTGTCCCCTGGATCCAGAGAGCAGAGATATATTTGCTTTTGAGTGGGAAGATCCTGAGAGTGGGCGAAAACAACAGTATAGATGGACGGTTCTGCCTCAGGGGTTTGCAGAATCACCAAATCTGTTTGAGCAAGTTTTGAAGCAAATATTAGAACACTTTCAGCCACCCGAGGGAGTATCACTCCTACAATATGTAGATGATCTCTTGTTGTCAGGATCGGAAAAGGCAGAGGTTAAGAAGGCTACAAATGAACTGCTAAATTTCCTAGGAAAACAAGGACTGAGGGTTTCAAGGAATAAACTGCAATATGTAGAAAAAGAAGTTAAATATTTGGGACACCTAATCTCTGAAGGAAAACGTAGGATCACCCCAGAAAGGATTCAGGGAATTGTTGAACTACCTTTACCAAGAACAAAGAAGGAATTGCGAAAATTTTTAGGGGTGGTAGGATATTGCAGACTCTGGATAGAAGCATATGCTCAGAAAACTAAAGGAATATACCTTAAATTATTAGATGAGGAACCCAATACCCTTAAGTGGACTGCCGAGGAAAGAGAGTTAATAGAAGAATTAAAGCAAAATTTAATTACAGCCCCAGTCCTGGCTCTCCCTGCATTGAACAAACCTTTCCAGCTCTTTGTTAACATAGATCAAGGGGCAGCTCTGGGAGTGTTAACCCAGGAATGGGGAGACAAACGTCAGCACGTGGCATATTTATCTAAGCTACTAGATCCAGTATCTCGGGGTTGGCCAGAATGTATTCAGGCAGTAGCAGCTACTGCTCTTCTGGTAGAGGAGAGCAGAAAACTGACTTTTGGGGGACACTTGGTAGTCACTACTCCACACCAAGTGAAAAATATTCTGACCCAAAGGGCTGGAAGGTGGTTAACAGATTCTAGGATTCTGAAATATGAGACAATACTATTGGAGAAAAATGATTTAGTACTAACAACTGAGTCTTGCCTGAATCCAGCTACATTTCTGTGGAAGGGGGAGGAGGGAAACAAAGGTGTAAAGCACAATTGCTTGGATTTAATTGAGTATCAGACAAAAGTAAGATCTGATCTGCAAGGCACCCCCCTTGAGGAAGGAAAGCTTTTGTTTATTGATGGGTCCTCAAGGGTGGTGCAGGGAAAAAGACACAATGGATATGCTGTAGTAGAGGGAGCAAAAGGGGAAGTGAGGGAGATGGGCCGGCTGCCTAACAACTGGTCTGCACAGACATGTGAATTATATGCCTTGAACCGAGCACTTCATCTCCTTAAGGGAGAAGAAGGAACCATATATACTGATTCAAAGTATGCATATGGTGTGGTACACACTTTTGGAAAGATCTGGGAGGAAAGGGGGTTAATCAACAGTAAAGGAAAGGAATTGGTCCATGGAGAATTAATCAGACAAGTCTTAGAAAATTTACTACTACCTACCGAAATTGCAATAGTGCATGTCAGAGGTCACCAGAAAGGGAATTCAATCATTGCTCAGGGCAATCGAGCAGCAGATAAAACAGCCCGTGAGGCTGCTTTACAATCAACAATTACTATGAATTATCTTATACCCGAGGTGCCACCTCCTCCCCCAAAACAAATTTTCAGTGAAAAAGAAAAGGAAACCCTTAAGAACTTAGGGGCCACGGAGTCTGAAGGAAGGTGGACCCTTCCAGATGGGAGAGAAGTATTAAATAAGCAGTGACAAGGGAAATTTTAATCATCCTACATCAAGGGAGCCACTGGGGAGTACAAGCCATGTGTGATGCTGTGCTGCGAAAATACGTAAGCATAGGGATATATACTCTGGCTAAACAGGTCTGTAGGGGATGTGTAGTGTGCCAGAAAGTGAATAATAAGGTTATCAGAAATCGGTCCAAAGGGGGAAGAGAGCCAGGGATTCGACCATTTCAAAGTATTCAAGTAGATTTTACGGAACTCCCAAATGTAGGAAAGGTCAAGTACTTGTTAGTGCTAGTAGACCATTTAACTGGGTGGGTAGAAGCATTTCCATCAGTATCTGCCACTGCAAATACGGTAGCCAAAATAATTTTGGAACACATAATCCCTAGATATGGAGTGGTAGAAAATGTTGATTCGGACCACGGTAGCCATTTCACTTCACACATATTACAGAAACTAATGCACACTTTAGGGATTAAGTGGGAGTTTCATACTCCTTGGCACCCATCATCGTCAGGAAAAGTAGAGAGAATGAATCAGACAATAAAGAAACACCTTACTAAGCTGGTCTTAGAGACTCGACTTCCTTGGACTAAATGTTTGCCTCTGGCACTTCTTCGAATCCGTACAGCACCAAGAAAGGACATGGGGATTTCTCCATATGAAATGTTATTTGGGTTACCATATCTAGGAAGGAAAAATGAGGTACCGCAGTTTGAAACTAAAGATGTGTTTCTTAAGAATTATATACTCGGATTGTCTTCCTCACTATCGTCTCTCAGGATCCAAGGACTGTTAGCACAGACACCACCTCTGGAATTTCCGATTCATCCATTCCAACCTGGAGACTGGGTCCTCATCCAGACCTGGAAGGAGGCAAAGCTGCAACCCGACTGGGAAGGACTATTCCAAGTACTTCTGACAACAGAAACAGCTGTCAGGACAGCTGAGAAAGGTTGGACTCACTACACTCGAGTAAAACCCTCCACTGACCCTGAAGCATGGGAAACTGTTGCTACAGGGGATCCTTTAAAGATAAAAATTAGAAAGAAATTGTAAATAAACTAATCTGTATTTTTTTTCTTCTTTTATAATCAGTATAGGTAGGGAGATGTTTAGAATATATATTTGTACTCCTATTCTTCACTACAGTAACGGTATAGATATTTAGGAGTTAATAATGATGCAGAAGAGGGACCAATTGGTAGTTTTGATTCTGACAGTAATCACCTTTAAAGAATGTCTTAGTCAACTGATTGCTTGGGAAAAGGATGACCTGCAGAGGGGAGCGGGAGGATACCCTGTTAAGATGTGGGTGAATGTAACGAGGAGAGAAATGCCTCAAACTGTCACATTTGATGCTTGCAGTGTGATAGCCTGTGGGGACTTAAATGCCCAAAGACAATTGAGTCATGAAGAGAAATACCTGTGTCCTGAATTAGGCATGAATAAGAGATCCCCTTGTGGGGGATGGAATAATGTATGGTGGACAACTGCCTATCAAGGCTGGACATATATCCCAGGGATATTCAATACGATGCAATCGCACCCTAAAAGAACGGATTAGTATGTTTAGGGGAATTGTCCAACCAGACTGCCAGGCCTTGCAGTGTAAACCAGTGACAATAACAATTAGAAAGGCCGATAGCCTTGTTAACATCACTTTTGGGATTGGAATAAACGTTCAGGGAAGACACCCAGTAGCTAGATTCAGAGTAGCTGTATGGGATTCATTGCCTGATCATACTCGAAAGATTCAGGATAAGAAAAAGAGAGAGAAAATTCCTTCTGAAATTCCTGCAGCTGTAGTCATTATGGAAATAAAAGATCTCAGAAAAACATTTGAAATTGAGACAGGATACAGGAATGTGAATGCCTGGGTAGAATGGATAAAGTATACTGTCCTGAGTCTCAACCATAGCAACTGCTACGCTTGCGCATCAGGACGGCCTGTAGCTCAGGTAGTACCCCTTCCTCTGGGATGGACCAGGAATTCCCAAGGAATGCAATGTATGATCGCCCTGTACCAGGAGAAAACCGCCTGGGGAAATGAAGCCTGTAAATCACTCTCCCTATTGTTTTCCCCGATATCAGAGATGGATGCCAAAATCCCTCCTTCATTCTCTATGGCCATTGGTAACCATACAGCTTGTCTCTCAAGGCAGGGTGTGAGGGCTACCAGACCTATAGGGAATTTTTCACTATGCAGTGGAACCTTGGATGTTACGAAGGATTTGGCGGGGAACTATTCAAGGCTGGGAATCCCCAGAGCGGATCTCTGGTGGTATTGCAGTGGGAAGATCTTACGGTCCACTCTCCCATCTCATTGGGGAGGTACCTGTGCGCTTGTTCAACTGGCTATACCGTTCACTCTGGCATTTGAGAAGGATCTATCACACATTCAAAAAAGGAACAAAAGGAGCATAGGAGCCCCATTTGATGATGATACAATATATATAGACTCAATTGGGGTGCCCAGAGGTGTCCCTGATGAATTTAAGGCTAGAAATCAAATTGCTGCAGGATTTGAATCTCTATTCTGGTGGGTGACAATTAACAAAAATGTAGACTGGATAAACTACATCTATTACAATCAGCAGAGATTTATAAACTATACAAAGGAGGAAACAAAGGGAATTGCAGAACAATTGGATGCTACAAGCAGGATGGCCTGGGAGAATAGAATCGCCCGAGATATAATACTAGCTGAAAAGGGGGGTGCGTGTGTAATGTTGGGTACTCATTGCTGTACTTTTATCCCAAATAACACAGCCCCGGATGGAACAATAACTAGAGCATTACGGGGGCTTACTACTCTTGCCAGTGAATTAGCTGAAAACTCAGGAATAGATAATTCCCTCACTGGGTGTTTGGAGTCCTGGTTTGGCAAATGGAAAGGGATGATTGTGTCCATATTTACTTCTTTGATTGTGGTAGCAGGAGTCCTGACGGCCGTCGGTTGCTGTATTATCCCCTGCGTGAGGGGATTGGTGCAGCGATTAATCGAAACTGCGCTGCCTAAGCAAACAGCAGTGGAACCACCACCGCACTCGGATAAAATGATGATATTAAACGAAATGGAGAATGAAGAAAGTGAAGAAGTTTTTAGAATCGTACCTTTAAAAAAAGAAAAAAAAGAAAAAAGAAAAAAAGGGAATTGCAGAAATCAACACTTTGAAAGAAAAAAAGGGGGGAATTGTGGAAATGGAATGTTGTTTCTGCATTTGACATTAAAAAGAGCAGCTGGTTTGAAGAAGTAGAACATCATGCATTTGTATTCTGTAACTTATCCTTAGAAATAGTTGATCTAAGAAGTAAAATACTATGTATGTTAGCGGTGTGTTTTAGAAACATTATTACTGAATTGTGTGATTAATTCTTTCTTGCAAAACTGTAATAGTTGTTAAATGTTCCAAACATTGCAAGTATAGTGTGTTAGGGATTAGAAAACATATTGTAGAGCTTTTCTGTTAGGATAAGAAACTCTCAGCAAAAGGAAGGCAGATTTAGCAAACATCAAAGAACTTAGGGCCTCCACACAAGGCCGAACTGTCTCACTCCGTGAGAAGGTTGGGGTGTGATAGGTAGCCACCAGGATCCTCCCCTGCCTCTCTCCCAAGCTTATCTTTGTAGAAAGAAGGACAAGCAGATATCCACAAAATAATGATCAGGTGTGGAATAAGTTAATTAATCAACTACAGATTTACGCTTATGCAGCAAAAATTTATGTTTGTCCAGTGTTTCCATGTTTAGTGAAGAGTCGAGAAGATTGTGAACCTGAAGTACTCAGCCAATGAGGAACCAGGGGAGTAAGAGATAAGCGTCGGGGAATAGGGAATAAAAGATGTAACTCTGTTTTCTGCGTGCTCTCCTGCGTGCAGGAGGCCCACCATTGCAATTGCGAATAAAATTTGCTTTATCAGAGATACCGTCCTAGAAAATTATTTGGATATTTCCTACAAATCGGTGACAGTTATGTTATGACCCCTCATGATAGGAAAATTTTGTTACGAACGATTCTGTCTCCCATGCAATACACTGTGTTTATGACTGAATACCGAGAACAGGCTACCATCCAGGCTATGAATAATTTGGCTAAAATAAATCATATTGGCATGGAGGAACTCATGGGGGAGGGGGTGTGAAAGAAAAAACTGTTTTCCTTTTTTTGTCTCAAAGCTTGCTTCCTGAAGCCTTTTTGGTGGTAAGACTCTAAGTGACAACTGCTAATTATCTAGGGTGGCGAGTCATGGGTGTCACCATGCCACAATACTTCTGCTTATGAGTGTAAAGATAAGCAGAAGTAGGACAAGCAGTCTTTTTCGGGGATGCAGTTTAAAGGAGTTGACCACTGCAAAAGGCGATAATGCTTGTGCGTGGCAACAAAGGCACGACTCCCTGCTGGCTTATCTGTTGGGCCAGGTATGCCACACTAACAGAGAGGAAAGAGGGAGAAAAAAAAACCCTGAGAAATGGGGGATAAAAGGCCATCACTAAACTAAGGACTTTGGAGAAGAACTCCCAAATAAACCTTTGATGGAGAATTCCCTGAGGGGAAAATGTCTTCCACAGAACCCCCCCGGGGCCTGCTTGCTGTGAAGCTTCCTAGCTTTCTCCCATCCCCTGCGGTGACCAGACGAGTTCCTGAGATCAACGGACCTACGACGAAGCACACTGGACCCACGGTGGTGACTCTCTCTCTTCCTTTATCTCTACAAAGACTCCTTGCTTTTATTTCCTATCACTTTTCTATCGCCCATCTTCCCTTTCTCATATCCCTAAACAACTAGGATTTGTAATAAACTGGTCGGGCTAACATTTGACCCGTTGTGTCTTAATCTCATGCCGGGTATACATATATTAAAAGAACCTCCTCTCCCTCCTATAAATTGGAGTGAGACAGGGGGTCCAGGCAACACCTCAAGCCCAGGCACAGATGGATAGGCAATGCCATGAACAAGTTAAGACTTTGGTGTTATGCACTATCCGTCAGATACCTGATACTAATTTGTCTAATGCCTCATTTACATCGATTAAGCAGGGGGCTGCCAAGCCCTACATTAAATTTTGTGACCATTTACAAAATACGCTAGGGAGGCAAGTGGAAAATCAAGCCGCCCAGGATGTTTTGCTTAAGCAATTAGCAGTAGAAAATGTAAATGCGGATTGTTGGAAAATTTTACAATCCTTAAAGAATGCAGATCCAACCATTACCGACATGATTAAAGCCTGTCAAGATGTAGCCACAGTCATAAAATGGCCTTGCTAGCAGACATGCTGGCATCCCAACTTGATGCAGGGACAGCACAAAAAATGAAGTGTTACAATTGTGGGCAACTCAGTCATGTACAAAGGGACTGTAAAAAGCCTAAGCAAGCAAATAAAAATGCTTGTGATATTCCAGCTCGACCTTGTCCCCAGTGCAGGAGGGGGCTACATTGGGTGAGAGAATGCCGATCTAAAATCCCTGTTGCTGCACGGCCTTTCAATCTGCTGGGAAATGGGAAGAAGAGCGCAAGACCACATGCTATGACAACAAATACGGTCCCAAATCGGCTGGCCACTACCTGGCCATCTCACTCAAACCAGCCACCGCCGGCAGCACAGGAATGGATTTGGCCACCACCCAGTCAGTGATGCTGAATGACACCACCGTGACTCTTATTCCAACAGCTGTAATGGGCCCCCTTGGGGATGGGCGTAGCGCCCTCTTGTTAGGATATCCTTCTGTAACACAGATGGGACTTCTTGTTTTACCAGAGTTAGAGATGCTGACCACACTGGGGAGATTAAGATAATGGCATGGACGCCCCCTCCCCCACCTGCTTTATTCCCAAAGGCCAGAAAATAGCACAATTAGTCCCTTTTCATTCTGTGGCTGAACCTGGCATCGGGGACCGAACTGGTAGATTTGGGAGCATGGACAAATCTGCCATGCAATGGACTACACAAATGTCAAAAGACATGAATTAAGGAAAGTAAGATAGGTTAAAAGTTATGTGCCTTCATGGGGTGTTGAATTGGCAGCTGCAGATTTGATCTTGCTAAGCCAGGTTCTTGCTTCTGATAACAGATGCTTTTCTACAGACTTAGACAATTAGTAAAGACAGTGGGTCTCCTGTTTTTCCAAATAACATAGTTAGCTATCCTATCTCTGGAATGCAAGGTAGCAGGCTGAAACAGTAAAACCACAAATAAACGAGAAAGCAGTGGATTTGTGAACAGAGTTGTGGCCAATGAGATGAACAACCGGAGCCAGCCAAGCGTCCTCCATCCTAACCCAAGTCCAAGAAAATAAGACAATGACCTTCATTGGAAAGACCACCAAGAGGTACGCATGTGTAAAAGAGCTGAGTCTTGGGGTGAAGGGGAAAATGTCAATCATTTTGGGGACTCTTAACAACACAGACTTTACTTGGACAACTAATGCATATGTAAGCAGCTTGCTCTTTAAGAATGTGCTTTTCTTGCCCTCCAGTATGCAGGCTAGATGGGAATATCCCCCCTGCATCCAGCTTGTGCAAAACACTGATTAAACACACCTGCTTTCTAACTACTCTGGGGTTATAGAGTTTGATTTCCGCTCGTCAACAGGAGAAGTGGCCAACATTTTATCTTTATACTAACTCATGGACAGTGGTAAATGCCTTATGGGGATGGTTACAGCAGTGGGAACAAAACTGCTGGACATGATATATGAGGCAACCAGCCTCTCAACATATCCCAAATTCCCGAGAAATCAGCCAATGATTCATACTGGGTTACCTGGTGAACTACCTGGCATTTTTCCCATATGGTCTGCACATCTGTTTCTACTCTGTGGGTCTCGTCTACATAAGCACAAGATTGATTGACAATCATGCACACTCCCCCTTCTTTGACCGTTAGTAAGTCTAAGGCCATTTGATTCTGTAACACTACCTTGCCAAGAGAGCTAACTTCTGTCTGAACAGCTGTTATGGCATCCATAGTTGCATTCTCGATACCTTCTAGTGCTTTTTGAGATATTTAATATTGCATTCTGGAGATCTGTGATTCCCCAGATGGGGATGATTGCGCTGAGGAACTTATAAAG